>JAGWEN010000185.1:0-17500 GCA_018703685.1 Orius laevigatus | reverse complement strand
GAACGAACCCTACTTTTGGCATTGAGAAATATTTTTACGACGATATCAAACCTGGCTGTGCACATAGTGACGTTAGTCGTGCTTCGAGTCGGAAGCCAAATATCCAGCGACGAAGGAGAGCTGACGAAAAAAGATATTTGGAAATTTCAAGTAAAATTAAATTCGAAATTTCAAAAAACGTGATTTTAGTCGGTCATTATTGTTGTTATGGTGACCGGAGGGATAACGTCTTTAATATTTTTCTTCACGATCCAAGAATCCAAATTTAAAGAGCAACCAGCTCACGTACAGTCGGTCAGAAAGAAGAAAACGATAGCGGATATTTTAAAACAATGGCAGCTCTACCGTATCGGATGCTTTTACATGTGCACCCGAGTTTACTGTAGTATAATGCAAGCAATGGTTCCCCTTTATATACACGATGCTCTCCATATGAACCTAGCGAACATCGCTTTAGTCCCATTGACGATGTACACAGCTGCATTATTTGCATCTTTATTTACAGGAGTATTGAACGAAAGATTCGGTAAAAAAGTAGGTAAACAATCTAAAAATAAATACATAATAGCAAATTAACATAATCCCTTCGATAATGCAAATTTAGACAACAATCTGTTTAAACCTGAGACCATTATAATATAATTGCAGATCACGTTCTCATTTGGGGCCGTACTCGCGGAAATAGCTTCGATTTGGATTCAATTTCATTCCGACAATCCTCAATATAAATCGGAACAAATTTTTTTCGTGGCTGTTCTCTTGGGTAAAACAAATGTCAACGGATTGTACATTTATAATTCTGAACAGGATCGGCCAATTCGGTTATGTTAGTCACGGCATTGGCGGCTACGACGGATTTGGTGGGGCACGATACGGAGAATAGCGCATTCGTTTATGGGATCATGACTTTTTTGGATAAATCCTCTTGCGGAATAGTCATTTGTATAATTCAAGTTTTGTAAGTCACTCAATGACAATGTTCCTCTCAATGAAAATTTCAAACACCACTGAAAAATTGTGGGTCCGCTAATGGTCTACTTTTAGAAAGCCGCCAGGACAGACAATGTATTATCAATTAGCTCTTGCATTATCATGTGGGTTGTCAGCCTTCTTTGCTGCTGTGATCGTAGTAGCTTTTCCGCTAGAAATCGACCAAGGTAAGCTATAATAGAATCGAAAAATAAAAATCATTTTATTTTTAGCGAGGAAAGAAAAGTCTCCCGAACGAAAAACAATGGCTCCATAAGATAATTTAAAAAACAAAATGAAATGAATACAAAAAAAAATAATTATTCAAAACAAGGTTTTAAATTACTCGTTTTATTTTTGCACTGTGAAATTCGAAACAAGGCTTAATCAAAGTTCCAATCCTGTCCTTCAACGAGCCTAATACTCTTTGCATTAGTAATGACTGCAGACAACCCTTGGTACACTTTTGGAGTGCCTGCTTTTAACAACCTTAACAATTCACTCGTTTCGCCCGCGAGTGAAATATTAAAGGAAAAATCGCCTAATTAAAATCGAGGGTCGATACGATGTTATTCAAAAAAACGTTGAATTAAAAAAAGCCTTAGTTCATTACACCCGCTTGGATTTAATTATCTAAAAAGCAAAAAAAAATGAAAGAACAAGCTCTTCTTTTATAAAAGACACTTTTACGTTTCTCATCGAAATTACGGAAACGTTTTCGTCAAAGGAAACGATGCAATTAAACAAAAGAGATAAAAACTAAAAAAAATCATTATAAACGACCTTAGAATGAATGACCTTACGATATTATGATGCACGCATTATCAGAGTTCAATCAATTCGATAAGAAGATTTCTGGTCACTACCAGTTTGGATCAATAGCGGTTTGAATACAAGGCTCATGTAAGTATATGCTAGCAACAAGTTCTTATCTAAAATTGGATCCATGTAGTTTTCATAAAAGAGTTTCTTGAACGAAGAATCTGGGAAGTCTAAATTTTCTGAGAAGTTGATGTTTAATTGAAAAAGGATGCGGAAAAGAGAGGGGAAAGTATAAACGTGGGACTTTCTGGATGAAAGAAACCAAAGCGAAAATGTTGCGCGGCCTCGTGTTGGCGTGTTTGGTTTTCTTCAAAGCTTCAAGGGCTTTGGAATGCGGCGAATGTAAAATTCAAGAATGCCCGGAAACGTGTGAAGTCCAAATAGAGGACCCTTGCGGTTGCTGTAAGGACGGAATATGCGCTGGCACTCATGGAGAGACTTGTTCAGACTCACAGCCGTGTTCAAAAGAATTCATCTGCGACAAAACCGTAAGTTATGGAAACATCAGATTAAAATTTTAACTTTAATTCAAGCCTGAAGGAAGTTCTTGCTCTTGTAAGCAAGATAAACGACCCGTTTGCGGCCAAGATGGGATAACATACGAATCAATATGTGATCTAAACGCTAAATCCCAGTCTGGACTGAAAAAATGGGGTTTTTGTGACATGCGTAATTTCTTATAGGCCATCCGTTTCGCATTAATCTTTTTGTTTCAATATTTAGCTCCTACTATCATAAGTGCTTCGAGTCACCAGACATTGGCAATTGGGCAGGCTCTAACGCTGGACTGTGAGGTCAAAGGAAATCCAGTTCCGTCCATCGTGTGGCATTTCGTGGGGAAAAAAGGTCATAATAAGATTCTACCAGGTAAATATTATCACATCAAAATTTGCAGAGGGAAAGAGAACAAACCGCCATATGGGAAAAGAGAGCAGCTCAAGGTGTAGAAAATTGTACAATATGTACAAAAAATGCGACTTGAATATCGTTCTTGGTTTTCAAAACACATTCGACAGGAGTCCTCGTGCTCCATCCCCCTAGGTATAAGAGGGTAGCTACATGAACACAGTTCAGAAAAGGACGATCAACCACCCTCCCCCCATGAAGGTGTTTCATCCTAGTCATCAGCCCTATAAATAGTGTTATTTACCGAACCCAATTCTCAGTACCTAATATGGAACATGGATTATTTGTCAATAAAAGTGAATGTAATAAAGAAGACTATAAAGAGTTCCGGACAGAAGATGTCTGATTTGGCTGGAGTGGGCTCGTTTCAGTTCAGTAGGCAGTTTGACCAAAAATGAGGGAGATTGGCTTCTGAGGTAACCAATCCGGATGAGTAATCCTCTCAGTCTATTGAAGCCGATACTGCAGCCATCACAAAAGCTAATGACCAATCACTTTTCAGGCGATGACCAAATGACGGCTATCCAGCTAAGAGGAGGGCCGGAACCTCTCATGGTCACATCATGGATGCAAATCGTCAGTCTGAGAGACATCGACGAAGGACTTTACATTTGCGTCGCCACCAATGTACACGGAGAAGCAAAAGCTGAAGCGCTGATAACAAAACAAAGCAAACCCACGTGATAATGATATTACAATCAAAACCGTTCCTATAGCAACTCTACTACATATTTTAATTAAAATTTTAATTTTATTTAAATTTAAAACCATTTTATGTGCCATAATAAATTAATTTTTTTATTTATTACTTATGTAAACTTTTTTAAATAATAAATGTTTAAATAAATTTCTAAATTAATAAAAATTGTTAATTCTTTATTATTTGAAACGAGGTGGAATTTCATGAAATTCATGTCGTTACTTGTCGGAGAAGGGCACCTCACGGTTACCAATTAAATGCACTCCATTCGACGTGTCCCTCATTTTTTGGCTTCCACGAAAGTTGCGAATTATCCCGAGATTGATTTTGAACTAAAATATCTCGAAGAATTTGATGAATTTCAAAAATGGATCCTCAGATCGACCCGACGATGAGCTACCGCGAACTGCAGGCGATCGCCAAAAGGCTTCACTTACCCGGCAACTTGAAGGTGAGTAATTCCTCCAATTGTTTACTAGGACGAAAACATCGCTTTTTGTGTTAAATTGTTTATACATCATTAAACATAAATAACATGATAAATAAGAAACAAACCGAGATGTAAACAACAAGTGGTTATGATTTTTAATTCCCACTGTTGTTTTGCTTCAGTACAATTTACTCGTGGACATAATTCAAGCGAGGCGTTTAGGCGATGAAGAGTTGGTCGAGAGAATTCTTGCCGAGCAGAAACAAGAAAGGGCCAAAAGGAAGTCGGAAAAGTTAGCCAACAAAGATGCTGCATATCGCCATCTCAATCTTGATGTGAACCGAGATAACGTGAGGCCGAAGAAAAGATCTTATGATGAGGGTCCAAACTGCTGGGAGCGTTGCGTGAGACAGCCCAACCATCATGGACATGTAAGCTTCATTGAAATTGCATGATTTTTAAATCTTTTTTTTAAGGCTCAGATCCCTCACTCGTCTAACGAGCAGTATTCTTATCATGTCCAAGATATCCGCTCTCTCCTGTCGCTTCCTCCTGAAGCGTTGAAAAGTTTGATCTCCAAGACTCACTTTGAAAACATGAGGAGGAGGCAGATTATTGAAAATGAAGCGATGAATGTAAGTATTAAACTTAACCTAATTTAGTGGACTATAGAGGTTATGTATGAAAACCTCTTTTGATTGTGTGACCTTCACCATTTTTGTGAAGTTTATCAGTTTATACAGTATTCGTAACTCCAGAACGTTTGGTCCTATCCAAAAAAGTGTTCTTAGCAAAATTTACTCGAAATTAAGCATAGAATCGATTTCCATCGTCAAAACATTGAGCTAATGTTGTTCTGGAGCACCCTGTATGTCAGATCCAAAAGTTAATGATGCCAATCAATTCCTCGCTAAAATCTAAGGGGGATTTTCTTGGATACTTTATTCGTAAGGTCAAAAGTCTGGCAGATAATTTGAACTTTAACCCTTTAATACCATAAATACATTTATAGGTGGAATTCTGCCTAGTTTCACCATGACTTTGGCAACTTTAGTCAAGAAAAACGCTCATTAGAAGGACTTTTATCCTTTTAAGACTATAAATACACTTTAAGATAGACTAAGGCCACTTTTTCTGGTAACCACCCTTTCTCGTAAATACCCTTTTAAATGGACTTTTGTCACTTATGGCATGGACTCAGTCCACTTTAGTCAAGAAAAACCCTCATTAGGAGAACTTTCTCCCTTTTAAGATGATAAATACACTTTTAGGTGGATTTTGGCATCATTCGATTTCTTATCCTTAGAGAATTTTAGGAACTTGTTGAATCTTTGGGGTTATAGTGAAGGGAGCCCAATTAAGCAAAGGTGAGATTTCTTCCAAAAGTGTCTTTTTGAACAAATTGTATTTGGGAAAGCTCCATACAAGGCACTTCATACTCCAAAACTTGATGGCAGCAAATTAAAATTTTCCTATTTTACATTACAGCGATATAACTATTCTGGAGGACATAGTTCAACAGCAGATGCTTATGAAGCATATCAAAATCATGTCGCAATTGAAAGCTCTATGGGCAGGTAAGTTAATCAAAAGGATTCAGATGTTTTGAACCCTTTGTCAATGGTGATTCATTGATTTTCTAGGTATCCAAACATTGGTGATGCTGCCACCTATGATTTCAATCCAAATTTCTACAATGCAAATGAAACTCACTATACAGTAAGCTCTTTTCTTCAATAAAACCTTTTCTCATTAATTTTTTAGGTGAAACAGAGCGAGCAGTTCGTTGCTACTTATCCGATGGGGAATCATCTTTCAAATGGAGTTGTGGTCCCCGAATTCAACATATTGGCACAAACCGAACAGCATACCTACTCATGCCCCACTAACATCCAGTACGTCCAAGAAGTCATACCGTATGCTCAAGGAGAGAATGTCTATACAGCAATAGGAGGCTCAAAGTGAGTTAATTAATTATAAATTGCTTAAACTTTTTTGTTTATAGCGTTGTTAATGAAGAGCGTACGGTAACTTCACCAGGATCGGACACTCGAAGTGCCACTGAAACCGATTATTATGAAAGTATTGTTGTTCCAAGCCAGAATGCTCCTGTTCACACAGATTTCAGGTCGGCTTACGCGAAATTTCCTTTCCCTCAGTATTTTGAATGTTACGAAACGTCTATTCAGGTTTGTTTTTGAAAATGGTCAATCTTGACTTTTTAATTTTCCAGCCCAACATGTATGACCATCAAATAATCTACGAAGAAAACGTTCAAGAATGCACTCCCCAAAATCAAAACGTTCAAATTCTTTCTGATGCGAGTGAAACAAACCTTCAAATTGTAAGTGTTTGTTATTCTCATGGCCATAATATGTTTTTTATTTAGAATACCGAAAACGCTGAATGTATAGAGCAACAATTCGAGGTTTCTGACTCTAGCGGAACATCCTTTGATACTGTAAGCATTTAATTGTTTTTCAACTTGATAATATTTGTTTGTCAGATTCCAAGCGACGACCCCTGCTTAGAGCAATCGTTCGAGAAGGAGGAACTCGAATTCGCTCAAGAAATTGAAGTTACCACATGCTCCAACGTTTTTGAAGATCCTGTCGAATCTTACATTTTTGTCCATGAAACTGAAAAATGATCCCCCCCTCTTTTTTGAAAACCGAGTGAGTTTCCAAGGAAGTAATTTGTTTACTTAAAGAAGAAAGTTTATATTTAGGTCTTAAGTTAAAATTGTTTATCTTTATCCTTTCCCAGTGATTTTTTCTTTGATAATTTTTCAAACTAAGATGAAATTCCTTTATTATAAATTTATAAATGACTGAATGAGTTTTGTAATTAGGTACAAATCTACCTTTGCTTTTGCTGAAAGTATAAATAAAGAAGTATTGTTGATTTGTTTATATTAGACTTATTTATAAGTTAATAATATTCCTTGTTTTTGATTTTCAAAACGTCTTGCTTCATTCATGGACGATTCTACGGTTTGGATCCAATTTAGATGGAACAAAACTGATGTGAAGCCTGCAAGTCGTCTATCCTGGGTGTTGTTTGTGTCTGGTTTTACGCTGACGATTCCATAAATGTAGTATCGGTCGCCTCGTGGTAATGACCAACCTCCTCCGCTGTCTCCGAACAAAACACCGCTGCCTAGACCTGAAAATTAATATTAGACCGGAATCCATGATTGAGGGGAAGGGACCAGAGTGGTAGGGTGACCAGATGAAAGTTTTCATTTTGTGTCTAAAGCTTTTCAATTTTTATCAGAAAATAGTATAGGTACCTAAAGAACATTTAAAATCTTGATAAAAGGGTCTTTTCTTGTAAAAAAAGGTTTAAAATATGGCTAGGAAGGATATTTTCTTGTCCAAAAAAAAGGTTAAGCGTTAGTCATAAAAGGATCTTTCTTGACAAAAACGGTTCAAAATTTGGCTGAAAAGGGTCTTATGTAGTCAAAAAATTTCATAATTAGGTTGAAACGGGTCTATTCTAGTCTTAATAGGTCAAAATCTGGCTGAAAAATGTCTTGTCTAATCAAAATCTGGTATTGTCTTGTCAAAAAAAATTTTTTTTGTTCAAAATCTGGCTAGAAAATGTCTTTTATTGTCAAAATCTGACTGAAACTGGTCTTTTCTTGTAAATAAAAAAAAAAGTTTAAAATCAGGCTGAAAATCGTCCTCTCTTGTCAAAATCTGTCAGAAAAGTGCCTTTCCTTGTCAAAAAAGGTCAAAATCTGGCTTTAAAGGGTCTTTTATAGTCGAAAAAGGTTCAAAATCAGGCTAAAAATTGTCTTTTCTAGTCGAAACCCTTTCAAAATCTGCCTAAAAGTTGTCCTTTTTTTGTCGAAAAAATTCAAAATAAAAAATCTTTCTGAACAGCGTCTTTTGCTGTCAAAAAGAGTCAAAATGTGTGCAAAAAGTGTCTTTTCTTGTCAAAAAAGGGAAAAACATGTCTTAAAAGGGTCTTTTGCTATTAAATAGGGTCAAAATGTGTTTGAAAATAGTCGTTTATAGTTGAAAATGGTTCAAAATCAGCCTAGAAAGGGTCTTTTCTTGTCGAAACCCACAGAGGGAAGAAGAAGTTGGACTCCACAAAAAAGCGAAAAGCTTACCTAATTCGTTTTCTGTGCAAAACTTGTCAATGGTCACATATGGGCTGTAGACTGTGCTCACTTTTTCCCTGCATGCCTTATGGTCGAGGTATTTCAACTTGATGTACAGAAGTTCAGGGCTACTCGTTTCTGTCTTAGTCTCTCCCCAACCTGAAACCTAATAATATTTCATTTTTAAAAAATTATCATTTATTTGTGCTTACGACTCCCATTTCTCCTCGTTTTGGAGGTGACGCCATTTGCCAGTCCAAACAAATAGGATGTACGATGTTGTTCAATGAAATCGATTCTTTTAAGTTAATTAAAGCAATATCATATAAATATTTATCGATGTTTCCTTCATAATTTGTATGGGGCACTATTTGTTTTACCTATAAAATTTGATTATTTTTAGTTTGTAGTCAAAAAGGAATACATCTTTTTTTTGCTCGTGTTGTTCATGGTGGCTCCAGTCTCCCCAGTATTTTCCGACGGCAACTTTCACAGATTCTGGACTTCTAAGCACAGCGGATTGCGTGTAAAACACACAATGGGCAGCTAAAGAGAAGAAAAAATGAAAGTTTTGTTTTTGGCAAAAATTACCAGTTAGTACGATGTATGGTGTTATAACACTTCCTCCACATGAAGGTCTTTCATATCCAGTTGGTGTTTTAAAATAAAGACCCGCATGCCATGGAAATTGGCCAACTTTGGATTTCAATCCTCCTGCTATTGTCGGTGTTGCTCCATCCAAAAAGGGCTTCCCACAATCTAAGCATTTTGTAAAATATAAATTCAATTGATGTTAACTCACAAATATTGCACTTGAACAAATGTTTTTCCCAATTGCCATCAGGGAGGCAATAGGTTTCATTAAACGTGGAAGATGGGTCGGCCAAATAATAAGCGCTTTTGCATCTCGCTCTGAGTATTGTGCCCGGCAGAATGGTCGAGTTGCATGGAATAGAACCTCCTTTGTAGTAGCATTCCAGATCTAATGATTCCGAAGCCAAACTTTTGCATGTCTCTAAAATAAATTGTTGATTTTGCCATCTTATATAATCATTTACTTAAACAAGTTGGCGGATCTGGATCCCAAGTGTACAACGGCGGCGAGCAATATGAACTTTGGTATTTTTCCGACAGTTGATAACCTTGGAAGCAAACATAATTTAATTTGGTCAGCGGGCCGACTTTTTCACCCGCTCGTAAAAAGCAATCTGCTCCTTCGCAGCCGACTATTGAATAATCGCCACCATCCGGTTTAGGTGGCAGCGTGCAACTATCCCTATAATACACAAAATCAACAAAAAATTAAATAAAATTATAAAACTATACTTTAATTCTGGACGAACTAATTCAAACTGTTGGGTTGCTGTTTCTGCAGGGCTGATACCTGGAGTCGGCAAATATGGATTGAAACTTAAACAATCTTTATCATTTTCGTCGGAACCGTCAGCACAATCGTTTATCCTGTCACACTTTCTGGACCATTTTACACATCCTCCATAATCACACTTAAACTCTCCTTGTTCACATCTAAAAAGAAATTGCAGGCGTTTTTGACTGTATTGGATATAAAGTTAAAATTTTCGTACACTTTTGTTGAACAGACATCAGCTTTTTCATCCGAAGCGTCGTCACAATCAGCATACCCGTCGCAGATTGATGTCAAAGGTATACACTTGCCAGAACCACAGGCAAACCTTGCATTTCTATCAAAAAATTTAAATTTATTCATTCTATCAAATCATTACCCGCATTGTGCACAACTTTCTGCAGAAGTCGTACATCGAACTTTTTCCCCGCATTGTTTGAAGTCTTTTACACAAGCACCATACGTACACTGATAATAATCTGGAGGGCATCTAATTTTATAAATTAAAAGAGAAGTTATAAAACAAAATAAAAACTACCGTCCAATCAAAGGAGCGCAGACAGATAAAGTCTCATCTGATCCGTCTTCGCAATTCTTAACTCCGTCGCAAAGATCAACATTGCTAACACAACTTGCAGAATTTGAACATTTAAATTCAGTGTAGCTAAAATTAAAATCAAATTATTGTTTCAATTGGTAAATTATCCTTACAGGCAGTTCAGCCTTTCAGAAGATATTTCACCAGCAATACCTCCAACTTGAATCAAATAAATCTTTCATTAAGTTGGTTGTGAAAAATTTTTTTAGCTATGTATTTTAAGATGCTCATTGAACTCAGATCATACAGAAAATTACCTAATTAAGATTTTTTGTTTGTTCTTTTTTTCTCATCTCAACTCAAAAGGAACATTGCGTTTTTTCAGCTCCCTTTAAACCAATTGACTTGAAATTTATCACAAATCTTGATTGATCAGTTAAGAAAAAGCCCTAAAAATTTTAAGTCATTCAGTCCAAAGGGAGCTGAGAAAACGCAAGTAATTTGAAAACTTTGTTTTTCAAATTATACAATGTTTTTCCTTATAATTAAAGTTCATTATTGATGAATTGTTAAAAACTCGAGAATAAAAGTTCAGTTGGTTTATTTCTGATCGAGGTTTTCAGGTACTTACAAATGGCAGTTAAAAAAATAAACAACTTTTTCATTTCGGTGCTCTTCTATTTTTTGGAATACATTTTGCACTGAACTGATATGTGAAACTAGTTCCTGACCAATAAACAGGTTTGGGGAATAAGAAGGAAATAACCTTGAATAACCACTCTTCTGGGATTCATATTATTCTGAGACAATTAGGGATAATCCTAAACTAATTTGAATTCAAGGGGGGGAAAACCAAAAATTACTTCAAAAAGATGCGGAGGGGGCCAGGGGGGAGCTTACCCAATGCAAAGGAATCAAATTTATTTAACTTTATTTTGTGAAGGCATTTTTGTTACGCAGAGTCTTAGGATCTCCTCACATAAAATTATTCATCCAATGGAGACAGGGGGCTAATTTTCAATTGTTCAAGTCAATTTTGAGTAAAGTGGTTCAGAATAGATGTAAGGTCGGCAGCACTAGACATAACTAGAGGTACAGAGTAAAACCAAAATGAATTGGCCGATTTGGTTGCTCTAGTCTTATTCCCTTGTGAATAATAACATTTTTAAATTGAAATACAGTAAAAAAAAAAACACTACAAATCAACAAGCTGTATTTTATTAATACAATAATCTAAACCAATTTGAAAATGAGTTATTTACAACTAACGATAATAGTTTTTAGGAGCTTTCTTTGACTCCAGAGCCAACAGGTCCGTGACGTCTCTCCCAAACAATGCGATGTTTTTGCTTCATTAAAGCAGTTTCGGCGTTTCCATAGAAACCAAGATCACCATCTAGGATAAAAGTTGTAAAATAAAAGAAATTTTAGAGAAAGTTTACATTTAATGAACCAGTTGGTGACTGCTTGCTCGTACTGTTCATGAAGCGGTTGGCATTTGACATGATCAGGCGACTCGTAGAATACACAGTCCTCGTAACGCTGTCTCAAGATGTTCAAAATCTCACTTTCTACCATTCTAAAAAATAAATTAAACAAATTTTTCATAAGATAAAAAAACGAACTTGTCTCTTCTAAATTGCTGATTGGCTTCGAACTTGCAGATCGGGTCGTCGCTATAGCATTGGTCGATAGTCGGAACTCTGCGGAACTTCTGATGGTACCAGTTATAGTCTTTCTGGTTCGGTTCAACGATCGTTTCTGGTGAAAAAATATGAATAAAATAATTTCAATCATAGACGACTTACTTCTAAACCAAGTAATAGGACCGTCGACGCTTCTAATGACGGCCTCGCCAAACTTCTCAAACGTCGTTTTCGGCCTATCCCCCTCAGCAACCATTTTGATGAAACTTCAAATTGTGATTATTTAAAAATATAGGCAAGAAAAATATTCTCAAAAGTAATAAGATAACACAGTAAATTTTATCCGGAATAATCAGCTGTAAGCTGTTCAATGTTGATTAAGATCGACATTTGGCAATCGATAGTTATGTAAACTTTAAAAACTCTTTAAATTTGATCTAGTATCAGTACACAAAGGGTTTTATTTAACTTTTTAATTCAATTTTGTATATTTTTGGGGCTTTATGATTTATATGAAGAAAAAAATAAATAAAAAGCAAAGCGGGAAAATCAGTTGGCAAAACTGCAGTTGAACTTTCTGAGAGTTGCTCTGTGCTCAGGTTGTCGCATTCTAAGGGATCTTCCGAAGGCCAGCTTGATGTCATATTGAACCCAAAGGTATGCATTTCACAACCTATGTATCTTCTTGATTACGTCACTGGCTGTCCCCTCCATTTTCCGTACTTCACTCGAATGCGACATCCTGCGCTTCTTGTGTCCTTCCTTTTTTCTTGTAACCACCAACGGCACTTCGTAGATTGTTGTTTATGTTTTACAAGCGATCTTTTAGGTATTTTATGTTTAGTGAACTCTCTGTTTAGCGATTATTTGTCCATTTTTATTCGCAAATCATGGATTTGGAGCCTTCTTCGGAACCTGATCCGCCGATCGTGGTAATCGACTGCACCGGCGACCCGGACAACCCGGCAGGAACTTCTCAAGATCTAGACAAGGACATGGACATTGACGAGTCTGTTTTGAACCAATTGCAAGAAGATCTGAATGACGGACAGCAGAACAGTTCGGCCAATGATATTCCTGACGACCAGATTTTTGAAGCACCCAAAGAAATAATCGATGCCCCTGATACTTCTGAAGAAGTCATTATTGTATCTGATTCCAAAGAAATGGTCGATGTTACTGACCCTCCCAAAGAAGTCAGTATTGCATCTGATACCGCTAATCAAATTCTTCAGGCTGCAGAACCTGTCGCTTCTGCCTCTGGAACTTCGACCACACCCTCAGCTGCTGCGGCTCCCAAAGCTACTGTCACCCAAGCCGAGCTGGACAAAACATTGATGAAAGAAATTTCAGCCAGCTTAATAGTCACCAATAAAGTAGTCCAGTCTTCTGATAAGTTAAAACGTCCCTCCATCATGCCTGTCTTGTCTTTAAAACAGGGTACCAAAAATACGATTTTGACCGATAAAGAGCTGAGACGATTAATCGACCATGGCGGAATGAAGATAACGAACGAATCGGGCGATACAAAAGCGACTCCTAAACTCATCATGGATCTGAAGAGAGTCAAACTGCTTTTAGGCAAACCAAAATTGAATCTGATCGTGAAAAAAATCGCAATTGAAAAAGCCAAACTTACAAAAATTGCGCCTAAAATTAAAACAGATACGCCTGCAAACCCAATTGAGTTTCCGAATCTTAAAACTCAGCCGAAGCAAGTCAAAATCGAAAAGCGTCCGAAGCCCAGCTTACCGCAGAAGCCAATCAGGCGTCTCGATACAACTAAGAATTCAAACAAAGTAAACCTTCAAAACTTGAAATTTTTAAGGAAAAAATTATTTATGAATGTGCCAGATAAAAAGGTGATGACAAGCTACTTATATTTGGAAAAGTCGTACATGAGGTTGAGGTCTATCGCCCAAAAGAGGCAGAAAAAATTGATGAAATTAAAACACCTTTATAAAAACGTACTCGGGAGAATCGGAACTTTATGCAACTCGTTGACTTTTGCTGCAGAAAACATAGTTGGGCTAAATGCACTCAATTCAGCTGTCAAACAAGAAAACAACCGTTGGTCATTCGAAGAACGAATAAAGTCCTTGGCCATGTACAGAAAGTCGCCGACTTCTTACAAAATGTTTAGGGTCGTCTTCAACCTTTTAAGCGAAAAAGCGTTAAAGCTTTCCTTAGACAAGCATACAACACGAGCCTGCTTGAACAAATATGTTTTAACCCTGGTCAAAGAATTTGCTGCCAAATTGACTCCCAAGGATCGAATTTGCTGCTTGAGTTTTGAAGAAATGGAGCTTAAAGTTCACACTCAGTTTGATAGCAAGTACGACAGAGTTCAAGGGTTGTGTGACTTTGGTCAGTTGAAAGGGCGATCTAAAGAATGCGGTGATCATGTCGTCGTTTTTGAACTGAAAGGTCTGCAGGAACCTTGGTCGTTGCCGATTTGTTACTTTTTCACCAAAGGTAAAATCAGACCGGATGTCTTAAAGAGGTATATAATCCGCCTTTTGAATGACTGTCAAGAAATGGGGCTTACTGTCATGTGCACTTCGTGCCCAATGAGAGATAATTTTGTGAAGACGATGGAACTTTTTGATTCTTGCAAAGAAAGACCTTTTATTGAAAACAAAGACCAGTGGGTCATGACCATCTACGACCCGGCTCATCTTCTGTTGATGTTTCGTGAGCAGTTATACCGCGGTAACATCGAAATGAGTCTTTTCATCGATGACGAACCTGAGGTGCAGTGTGCATCCTGGCATCATGTCATTCGCGCTTTTGAATTGGATGCGCAGAATCCTTTTCCGAAATTGAACAAGATCAAACGTGAAGATTTAGAGCTTGAGACGTCAAAAGTCACAATCAAGCAAGCAGCCAATGTAATAAGCAACTCCATGGCTTCAACTATCAACCAACTTGTTGTCTCAGGTATTGTTTTATTATTTAAAATTAAACCATTAATGCCATTTTTTAGGAGTTTTTGACCGAAGTATGTTGGCGACTGCGCACTTTACTGGGAAAATCAATGAAACTTTTGATAGCTTGAATGGGAGATCGGCGAAACCGAAAGGCGCTAATGGATATAGATGTAGGATCCAGGTGGATAGGGAGCAGACTCATATGGACTTTTGGGTCGAAGCTGCTCGGGAAATCGAATCGTGGAACTTCCATGGTGATGACCTCGCACAAAATGGATGGACGACGACTCTTCGCAGTTTGCTCATCTTATGGTCCAAATTAAGAAACATGGGCTGCTCTCATTTCGAACTGAGACGTCTTTCCAACGATTCATTAAGAAACATGTTCTGCGGTATGCGGAAACATTACAAAAGAAGAGGCCTCATCACTTTTTATCAATTTGAAAGAGCTTTCTCGAATTGCGTCATCAATCATTTGATCGCTATGCAAACTCCGAATGGGAAAATGGAGAAAGTTGACAAAAGCAAAGTTTTCGATTGCCCCATGTGGAACAGCCCTGCAGCTGCAGAAGTGCCAAAGAATACAGACAAAGTTTTCAAACTCATTGGCCACAAAGTCACAAAACATTTCAAAGAATGTTTTTCTTTGAGATATTTGACAGAAGTAATTGTGGTCGAACTGAGAAAAAAAGTGGTTTGCTCAAAATGCCGAACTGCGCTTTTTAGCAATTCAAATATATTTGCTGATACTGGTTTCGAGTTTAAAGACGGTTCAAGCACATTGATTCCTACTCAACAGTTGGTTCGTTCGATTGGCCTTTCTGTCGTCGATTATGAAAAAAACATGCCCAAAAATATGCTTAAGGATCGGATCTCGTTCATCATGCCTGAAACATTGATGAAATCTTTCGACAATGATTGGTTAAAATCTATCTGCAACCCTCACTTCAAAAACGTGACTAAAACCATCGTGAGCGTCATCTATGAAGTCGTCTCTCAATGGTGGGCTGAAAAGTTATGCACGGATCGCGATCAGATTCTCTATCAAGAAACCAAAAACCGTAAAACTCGTGTCATTCAGAAATCTCCGACCAAAATCCAGACCAGAGTCCAACAAGCCCCTAGGTCGGTCACCGTTCCGAAAAGGAGGAAGAAACTTCCACCCGTTCCTGCTTCTCACATCATCCACATGCCTGATCTCGATGACCACAGAATGCATCACGATGAAGAAATTTTTGAAAGAAATTTTCAACGCGAACTGGAAAGTTTGCTCGATTAATTCGTTTTAAACGTTTTCTTTTATGTTTATATTGTAAAAACGATAAAGACATTTTGTATCTTAATGTTAAATAAAGCTCTTTTCATGAATTATTATGAGTTTTTTGTTATCAGTTATCACTTATCAGCAACCCAAAAGTTAAGCAACCTGGAATTTCCCTCAAAGGAATTTGGGGCCACTTGATTTTGATAGTTTCTATCCTAATACCAATTCATGAGGCATTTCTCTTTTTTGCTTGAATTTTGACCTTTTTGGGACACTGGAGGCCCTTTTAACTTGATTTTGTTCCTTAAGGATGAAAAGGGCCCTTCTTAGCAGCTTAGCTTAGACCCTCCCTTGACATCCCATGGTTCTCCCATCACCTCTAACTTCCTGGATCCCCCACTCCTCTACTCTCCTTGAGCCCCCACCACTCCTGGATCCTTTATCTAATAGCCATACACTATTAATTCTTTTTCGACAAATAGGGCCCCTTTTAGCTGGATTTTTTATTATTTTTGGACACTAGGAGCCTTTTTGACTAGATTTTGTTCGTTTACAATAAATAGGGCCCTCTATAGCTTGATTTTGGACCCTAGGGGCCTTTTTAACTAGATTTTGCCCCTTAAGAATGAAAAGAGCCCTTCTTAGCTTAGATTTTTTAGACACCAGGGGACGTTTAAACTAGATACTATTATTTCTTTTGCGACAAATAGTGCGTCTTTTAGCTGGATTTTTGGACCCTCGAAGCCCTTTTGACTAGATTTTGTTCGTTTATGACAAAAAGGCCCTTTTAGCTTGATTTTTGACCCTTTTTTATATATATCAGAGGATCTTTTAGGTATTTTTAAACCATTTTAAGACTTTTTTAATACTCCCGTGAAAGCGGGGGGGATTATGAGGATTTCCCAGGCCGGCAAATTTTACCTACCCAACCATGACCAAAACCATAAGTTTTTGAAAAAGTTTTGATTAATTGTCACCATCAACAATCCCTTAAGACCTCGAGAACCCTTAAGACGCGTCCCCAAAAAAGCAAAACAAGTTGACCTTGGCCCAAGAAGGTCACGTTCAACTAATAAATAGGAAGAATAAAAAAAAAAAGAATATTTTCAGGGCAAAGAGCAATCAGAGAATCCCACTAATTATGAGATATTTTTCCCCTTCTCTTGTAAAAACCCCACCGTCCTTTAGGGGGAAATGGGGATTACCAGACGTTCCAAGAATCTTCCAGTTATCATCTCCAATCTTTTATTTTCTTAAAATCCTGTTTTCTTATTTAGCAAACGTCTCAACAATATTAGACTCGAACGGAGGCAAAAAAATTGTTTTATCTATCCTGTTAAAGTTGCAGGATGTATAAAAATCTTCTGGCCTTCATATCATTATTTTGTAAGTATATTTTCTAATAACCATGTTTTATGACAATATTTAATTTTCAAGTCTCCAAACACCTTTCTCTTTTTTGTTAATTTTAGACTAATGAGGTGATATGGCAAATATTTTGCATAAACAATTTTAAATGTTTAATAATTTTTAGGTTTAGCAAACTCGGTTTCAATTTTGTCTCGGGAGAAACGCCAGTCAAGACTTTGCGGGTAAAATATTATTTAAAAATATTTAATTTAATAAAAAATTCAAATTTTAGTTCGACTCAATTTAAATGCAACAACGGACAATGTATTGAACAATTTGGTGTATGCGACGGAAATAAAGATTGCAGAGATGGGACGGATGAGACTCAAGCGATCTGCACAAAATTAGGCGTCGTGTAAGCTCCTTGATTATTTTTTGCCAATAAAATAATGTTTTTTTTTATAGATG
>JAGWEN010000184.1:0-175000 GCA_018703685.1 Orius laevigatus | reverse complement strand
AATGCCTCCAACGAGTGATAATAAAGATGTACACGATCATATTATGACGGGAAAGGATTATAACGCCTCAAAATTCCTTCCTATTGTTTATCAATGTACTCTGGAACCCTTGAAAAACTGTTTGAAATCTTTTAAAAGAAATGAAGTGCTTTTTCCAGCAACAGAGAAATATATTCAGACTCAAGAGATGAAAATACGTTGCCTTAAAGGAAGCACATCTAAATGGAGCTGGGCTTCATTCGTCATAATAAACGGAAAAATTTGGGGCGTAATAGTAGACGGAGACCCCTCAAAGTACAGACTTTACACATCTTTTGACCAAACTATGAGTTTTTTTTATGAATATGGATTGAAAAACGATTCTTCTTTTTTAACCGTCGACTTATATAAAATAATTTACTTCATTATAATTATTAAAGTTTAACTAACAATCATTAAATGTTCAATTAACAAATATTTTCATCTCATCCGGGATTTAACCCGTGGGTGTCTGAAAAAAGCTTATCGTATCAATTATCAGTGCCTCTCGTATCAGGAGTAGTTAACAAGTTTCACACTAGAGTGAGATAAAAATCCGTACCTGACTACTTTATACATTACATAGTTATATATATTGGAGGAGGTATCTCCCCCTCCTCGAACACACGATAATTAATGATAAACATCAAACTATGAACCATCTCAGAATAAGGCACACGCGATTCGCTACGTGAGACACCCTAGGCTCTCTGGCTTTACAAGGCCAAGTGTCTCTCGAGAGAGCAGAAAGAAGACTCTCCGTATCGGGGCGGGCACCCTAGTCCCCCAGTCCTTCTCTCTTTCTGCTCTCAGGGTGAATCAGTTAGATAGTAGCGATAGCTGCTCCTGACTCTGTGACAGTCGTTTACCTCCTGACTCTGTGATAGTCGTTTACCTCACTCCACATATACATACATTATATAGTTCAATTTTAAAATGTCGAAAACAAACTTAAACACCAAGAAATGGCGGGAAAATATACCAGGACCCACTCTCGTAAACCGGGTAGATCTACCAGCCTCGGGTCCCTTGCCCGGGTAGACCGAAAACGAGTATCTGAAACTCTCTATTGATTAAAATAAAAGAAGACAATCGAATTCGGAATCGTTAAATTATTACCTATACAGTGTGCCTGATAGTTAGGTAAAGCACCTCCTCTAGAATATCACAGGACAGTTTTATTTATAGACTCTATAAAACGATCATTTGCATAGATACAAAGGGATTATTCATAATTGAACATTGAAAAATGATAGTCGATTGTAAAAGGCATCACATCGGGAAAGGAGGAGAGAAAAAAAAACGCCTTTGTCACTGTCTTTTTATTATTTCGATCCGGGTTTTAGCGGTGTCTCGGGTAAAAGTTGTGTGTCTGCGGGCACACTTTTGTCCTTGGCTGAACTTAAAAGATGAGCCTGGGGGTTAAATTTACAGACATCCCGCCACATTTCGTAACGTCGCAAGCCCAAAAACTCGATAGATTAAACACTTTCGTCACAAACGACCAGACTAGAAGAATATGAATGGCTTCGGCAAAATGTCGACAGAAAGGCGATAAATAATAGATTCTATACATTATGTCCAGAAAACAAATATATTGCCAACACGCTTGTCATCCTTATATAGACCTTAAGATTTTTTGTAATTTTTCAGTGAAGTGAGTCAATAACTGAATTTTTGGCACCTAGGGTGTAAAGCAAAGAAAAACCTAGAAGCCTCCTAAGCTAATGGACCCTCTCTTTCTTTGACCACTTCTTCTCCTAGCAGTACTTATCCATACATACATATTTTGAGCTGCATTTGAGCCCTTGGGTTACAAGACATTCCTGTAACGATTTTCAGTTCCCTTCCTACTATTGTATCTAGGAAATTCCATTCCAAATTTTTTTTTCTCTTGAGAGGCCACCTAAGGATGGATGTAGAGTGTACAAGGAGGATGAAAGTTGAATACCTAAGCAACATGTCGATCGACTTGTTTGAAAGTTATCATTGATAAAGACGAATTGAGACTTCAAAATCAGTTTACATTCTTCGAGACATCTTATACACCCCGATCTTCTCCACATTTTAGGCCAAAACCCGCAAATCGAACTTGAATACAAATTTTAGGGAGAGTCAATGAGATCATCGCAAATGAAACAACGGAATATAAAAAAATATTAAGAAAATGTCAAGGTGGAGTCTTTTTTGTAGGAATGATGGAAGATGTTTCATGTATTATTAAAATAGATTTGTTTAATGGGTTATGCAAATA
This sequence comes from Orius laevigatus, assembly GCA_018703685.1. NCBI lineage: Eukaryota > Metazoa > Arthropoda > Insecta > Hemiptera > Anthocoridae > Orius > Orius laevigatus. The sequence goes on along the minus strand of JAGWEN010000184.1, from coordinate 172,728 downwards.
CAGGATAGTGGTTTCTGTGTGATCGCCTTGACCACGCGAGGCTCGACATAAATAAACCAATTTCTACTAAAAATAAGCAAACTGCATACAACTGTCAAAAAATCATATCCGGAAAATAAATAGAAGCAGAAAACAAGGATATTTATCAAAAAGGCGGATCTAAACCAGTTCTGGTACAAGAAGTTTGCAGCTCATTTATTACAACCAAAAATCGTGTCATTCGTCAAAAAGGTACGAAATTTCGATTAATGCAACGTTTTGATTAATTTCTCGATGATGCGTCAGTAAGCACTTAGCTACTTTACGATTTTCTTATCACTAAGCTTTCACGAGGATGACACAGATGAAACATTATACTTTTTTGTGAATATGTAATCAGATTATTAACTGACTGCAGATTGTGAAAATATTCGTCTGTACCCCCTCCCGAAAAAAAATCACATATATAAACACACATCACATCTTACCTCACTAAACAAACACTCATCATGAAGACAACTGTAAGTAAAAAATAAAAAAGGTAAAGAAGTTTGAAATCCGTGATTACAGATCGCTTTGGTATTCCTTCTCGGAGTTGCTGCAGCTCAGTATGGAGGACAGCAAAATCCCAAGTTTGCCCCGATACAAAAATCAGAGCCCATTGTGTACCCTAGAATATTAAGACAGCAACAAGACACACAATTCGATGGTACTTTCAACTATGCGTAAGTAATCTTTTTTTTTACATTTTCGGATCACAAAGGGTGGTATTCAGAGTGGATCCTCAACCAAAAGATAGATTTTTCTCAGCTCCCAGTAGTCCAACTTGAAATTTTCATTAATTTTGAATAGAATCATTTTTTTCGCCAGGATGGGTAGTTTTCGAGTTATCCGCAAATAGGCTTTGACCCTCATTTTGCTTTCGACTACCTACACATTCATCAGAGGGGACCTGTGCCGACATATTTGATTAGAACTAACATGCGACTGACCCGTGACAGAACAAGAGGCGCCGCCCACACGGTATGTCAGTTTTTTGAGCGGTATTGTTTTCGCTTCAGTGCAGTCCAACTGAGGGGCGTAGCTGTCCCAGCTCAAGATTTTTTTGTGTGCAAAATCTCACCCCAAAATTCGTCAAATCACAAATAGCAACGATTTGTAAGCCTAATTTATGGTCGAAAAAACCTCGAAATCACATCTGTGAAGCGCTAATTAATGGTCAACAAAACTCGAAATCAAAGCGTTAGAAGCCTGACAATTTTCGCGTCCAAAACCTCACAATCGACATTTGTAAGAGCACGTATCTGTCAAGAAAACAAACACAATTACGTTTTTAAAAGTGCAATCCTTTGGTCAAACCTCAACATTTCCATTAAGTTGATGCGAAGGTGACCATGTGGGCAACCCCACCCACCACCACAAACCCCACACCCACACAACACACACCACAACCCAGCGCGCCACAACGAGCACAACCACCACCCAACCCCACCCGCACCACACACACACACAGACACACACAACGCCACACTATCAGTCGACAAAACACCTCCAGATCAACTTAGATACGACTAATTTTGTTGGCGTCCAAGACACCACGACCTCACTGGTATGTAAGCCAATTTTCGTCTAAAAACTCTCAAATCACCTATGTTTAAAAGCTATTTTGGTCGAAAAACCTCGGCGAAACGACATTTATGATGCCGAATTTTCGTCTAAAACCTCAAATCAACACTTTGACGCCTATTTTGGTCAAAACACCGCGCGAAATCACATTTAGATGCTATATTTGTCCAAACCTCATATTCACTACATTATAGCAAGCCAAATTTTACGTCAAACTCGAAATCAACATTATAGATGCCTAATTTCGTCAAAAAACTCTCAAATCGACTTTGAATTGACAATTTTTGTCAAAAATAACCGCAACAGTCATGATTATAAGAGCGTAGAGCAAAAAGTATTTTTGTCAATCTCAATCAACGTTTTAGCAGTGCATTTCTTTTGTCAAAACCTCAGCATCACATATCTAAAACCCAAATTTCATCCAAAAACCTCAAAGTTAACATTCAAAACTTTAGAGGCAAAGGATTTAATTTGTTTAAAAGGGGGGCGCACTGTGAAAAAGTTTGGGAACTTCTGTTTTTGCTGAATATATTTTTCTAAAAGCCAATTTTCTGTTAAATCATCCGGGCGCCCCCTTAACTGAAAACCCACCCACACCCTAAGGTCCCAGTCCGCCCCTGCTAACATGTTTTTGTTCCTCCATTTCTCTTTTTTTGGTCTAATTTTACTGGTCTAGTAGTTTTTCCATGGTTTTCGGGTTAAGGAACACGAATCTGAAGTTAGTTTTGAGATAAAAAATTGCTATGACCAAAAATACGCTCAAAATGCGCAAAACATGATTTTTCGGAAGTTTCCATTGCGTAAATTGGGGCATATAACAAAACTGGAAAAAATCTCACAAATAAAGGGTTAAAAGTGCCAAATTTCCTATGTATCATAGTTTTCAAGAAAAAAAAATTCTTTTCTGAAATCTTAAAACACGAATTTTCTCGAAAACGAGTAGAGATCCGAAAGTGAAACTTGGCACAAATATTCTTCCTACCAAGGGCTAGACTTGGGAATTTTTTGGAGTAAATTTCCTGATGAGGCTGATTCCAGGTGCTTATATACGGCCTTTTGTCTACGAATAACGCCCTCAAGATTTGAGTCCATATTCTACAGTACACTTCATGATTGATTAAATTTTCAGTTTTGAGACTGAAGACGGGATTTCTGCTCAAGCAGAGGGCATCCTCAAGAATCCTGGCACTGAAAACGAAGCACAATCGATCCAAGGGTCATACTCATACACAGATCAAGAAGGAAAGGTGATCACAGTTACATACATCGCAGACGAAAACGGCTACAGAGCCGAGGGTGCTCATCTTCCAACTCCACCACCAATTCCAGAAGCGATCGCCAGAGCTTTGGCATACATCCGCTCCTTACCACCATCCCCCGACAACAAATTTTGATTAAAACGAACCCATTTTTTTACTGTATAATAAACTTATTTTACTACTTATAGCTGCTATTCATGACAACCTAATGAAATGTACTTTTAATCAACTACTTTTGAAGCAGCAAAGTTAGAGTTATTGTAGCAGCATTGTTCGGATGTGGCAGCACTGCCAAGGAAATATGGCAAAAGCCCCCTCCAGAGCTAACAAATGTGGTACCTGAAATGCAGGGGCAGACTGGCCCGGGGGGGGGGGGGCCCCCACCCCCAGAATACATAGAGGCGGCGCCCCCCCCCCGGTCAGGTTTTAGCGTTATTTTTGCTCAGTGGCTCCCAAACTGGAGGCGCCCTCCCCTAGGGGGGCGTAAGCTGTCCCCAGGGGGGTTGTGGGAAAGCTCAAATGTTTTTTTTTTTTTGTGGAAATATCCCCAAAAATTCATGAAAAACTTCAAATCAACATTTGTAAAGCCTAATTTTCGTCAGAAAAAAAAGTACCTGCTTTCCTCCGGAAATCCGCTAAAACCTCAAAATCAACATGTGTGAAGCCTAATTTTCGTCAAAAAAAACCTCAAAATCAACATTTAAAAGCCTAATTTTCGTCAAAAACCTCAAAATCAACATTTTTAAAGCTTAATTTTCGTCCAAAAACCTCATATTCAACATTTATAAACCCAAATTTTCGTCAAAAACCTTAAAATCAACATTTTTAAAGCCTAATTTTCGTCAAAAAACTTCAAAATCAACATTTGTAAATCCCAATTTTGGTTTTAAAAAAACCATCGAAATCAACATTTATGAAGCTTAATTTTCGTACAAAAACCTTAAAATCAACATTTAAAAAGCCAAATTATAACCTAATTTTAGTCCCAAAAAAAAAAAACCTCAAAATCAACATTTATGATGCCTAATTTTCGTCCAAAAACCTCATATTCATCATTTATAAAGCCAAATTTTCTTCAAAAACCTCAAAATCAACATTTATAAATGCCTAATTTTCGTCAAAAAACCTCAAAATCAACTTTAAATTGGCAATTTTTTGTCAAAAACCTCCAAATCATGGTTATAAGAGCAAATTTTTTTTGTCAAAAAATCTCAAAATCAACTTTTTAAGTACAATTTCTTTTATCAAAAACCTCAGAATCAACATTTTAAAACCCAATTTTCATTCAAAAACCTCAAAGTTAACATTCAAAACTTTAGGGGGGGGGGGCAAAGGTTTTAATTTGTTTAAAAGGGGGGCGCACTGTGAAAAAGTTTGGGAACCTCTGTTTTTGCCGAATATATTTTTCTAAGAGCCAATTTTCTGTCGAAATTTTCTGCTTAACTGAAAACCCACCCACACCCTATGGTCCCAGTCCACCCCCTGCTGAAATGGATCAAAAGGAAATAATTTTAAAAAAAATGATCACCAGAGCAGAATGTTTATTGCCATATAACAATCCTAAAAAAAAAAAGAATAACTGGAATGTACCTGTTAATAAATTACTTTAATAAAATTTCGTTCTCACAATTCAACGTAGGCAGGAATCAGAATAAAACATTCAGCATAGGCACACTTTAACGAAACTAGATAAAACAACGATCTTTCTTAAATTAAAAAATAATACGTATTAAGATACCACTTAACAAAAAAAAACAAAAAAACAATAGACTAAAATTACTTCTATATACATAAAATGTTTCAATTGGTCAGTATAGATATAACAAGATTAGACTTATAACAATAGATATGTAGCCAGTACAATCTATGAATTTCTAACACCGCACAATATAATATTCACATTAAAATTTTGTATAGTTCATATAAATTAAATTTTCTTATTCATTGGGCACTGAATGGAAGGCCAAAATCACCCGTCTTAAGAGATAAGAGAAAATTACGTCAATGGTGTAGGAGAGAACCGAGGCCTCCGCTGAAATCTTTTGAAGCCGCTACCAACCGGGTTTGAAGAAATCCATTAAATTCCTTTTTAAGGCAAGCTTAAGGCTTTCGAAAAACTTAGGCAATATTAAACATAATTAAAAAAAATTATCAAAGTTTCTAGAATATTTCTAAGCTGGAAAAAAATTCGTTTAAAACAATGGAAGTTATAAAAATTCTCAGGCAGTTTATAAAACCAGTAAAAGCTTAGCCATAAACATAAAAAATATGCACCAATGACTACTAATAAAAGTTTGGCATCGAAAAATACTGTTAACACGTTACCCAATAGCTTAACTATTTGAACTTTATAACGATCACGTTTAAACGTTTGAATGGTCAAATTATTCTATAACAAAAATATTTTTTATATCCTTTAGATTATTGCTCTTTCTAGAAATAAAGACGAAAAAACGTTTATAAAACTATTAATCTAGATAAAGCACACATTCCTCTATTATTGCACAATAACTTAGCTAAAAAGAAATATTGCCATTGTATCCTTTTTTTAAAAGAAAAAAATATTTCCAATTTTCTTAACCACGATTCTACAGACCAGATCAAAATGACTAGAATAAATGTTTTTTTGAAAATTGCAAGAATTTTACGTTAATATAAGTTAATTACTAGTTTAGGCGAAGAATTCAACTTTGTTGGAAAGCTCATATTCGGCTTCTTCGGTTTTGTAGAGTTCCAGGGTCTGAAAAGTTTGTTTTAATTTTTTTTAAATGATTAAATTGTTTATTTTACTTTGTTTATTTCTTTGATTAATTCTTGCTTTTGTTTTTCATGCTTTACGCTCAATTTTTCCTTCTCTTTTGCTTGCTTCATCTACAAAGGCATTATAATTAGTAAAAAACAAAAAAATTTGGCGTCTCAATATGGCTGATTTCCAAAAGAAAGAAGTTCTTGAGGTCGGTGTTTGGAGGCCCTGGCAGGGGCGGATCCAGGGGGGAGGGAGAGAGAGAGAGAGAGGGAAGGAGAAGAAAGAAAGAACACAAAATCCCCAAAATTCAAGTTAATGAAGACAATTTTATAAAAGAATTAACAAAGCAAAAAATTAACAAAAGGCAAAATTAACAAATTAAAACCAATTATTCGTCAAAAAACTCGTCAATATGAACATTTTAAGAGCGACTTTTTCATCAAAAACTTCAAAATCAGGGTTTTAAGAGCCAAATTTTTGTCAAAAACCTTAAAATCAAAATTTACAAAGCCAAATTTTTCCTCAAAAACCTCAAATTCAAGGTTTTAAGAGACATTTTTTCGTCATAAGCTTTAAAATTAACTTTTAAGAGACAATTATTTTTCGTCGAAAATCCTCAAAATCAACGTTTTAAGAGCTAATTTTTGTTTGAAAACCTCAAAATCAACGTTTTGGGAGATTTTCGTCAAAAACCTGAAAATCAACGTTTCAAGGTTCTCTTTCGTCAAAAACCTTAAAATTTACATTATTTGAGTACCAATCTTTCATCAAAAACCTCAAAATCAACGTTTTAAGAGATAATTATTTTTCGGCAAAAACCTCAAACTTAACGTTTTAAGAGATAATTTTCGTTAATAACTTCAAAATCAACGTTTTAAGAGACAATTTTTCGTCAAAAACTTCAAAATTACCGTTTCAAGAGCCTTTTAGAGATTAAGTTTAAAAAAAATTTTTAGAGTGGGGGGGGGCTTTGATTTTTAGTGGTCCCCCCCCCGGACAAATTCCTGGATCCGCCTCTGGGCCCTGGGGGCATAAAATATACCGCAATTGCTTTATTTCTTTTGGAAATCAGCTAAAAAACGAAAGTCCTATATTTTTGTGATCCCCAGAACGCTCTGATCATCAATATATAGGCCTGGAGCCACTGCAATAGTGAAAATCTGCTAAAAATTACCTGAGCGAATTTTCTTTCATCCATAAACTTTTTGGTGTTGTTTTGCTTCTTTTCTCGAAGCCTTCGGTCTTTTTCTCCTTTTGTTTTTAACGTTTTATCGTTGGCGACTTCTTTGCTTGTTTCCACTGAGATTTTGGCCTGTTTGGCATTCATTTCTTTCATTTCCCTGAAGAAAAAGTTAATGAATGTCTAGGAAATTTTGTTACCTTTCATGTTTGGCTTCGACTTGTTTCATTTGAGAAAGATGAACAGAGTCCATAAGTTTGGTTAAAGCTTCTTGCTGTTCGGTCACTTGGGTCTTCATCAACGCCCAATATTCTTTTCGATGGCGTTCTACCATTTCAGACCATTGGCTCACCTGGCCGGTGACCACTTCTTTGACGCCTTCTTCTTTAGCGACGTCCGGCGACTTTTTACCCTTCACTAGCTTTTCGACAGCAGAACATTGCTGTTTTTGCATCAAAGTTTTCTCTTTAGCATGCCTCTTCTGCATAGCATCCAATTCCTTTTGCTGCTTCCTCTGCATCTTTTGATACCCTTTTTCCGCTTTTAGAGACTCCATGGTGACCGGTTCGAATGTCAAGTCTTCAACTAAAGAATGAAATTAGTATAAGTATATAAAAGAAAAGGATAAAAGACTTTTCTTTTCTTCTTCTTTGGCAGGTTTTTTAGTGCCATCGCCTCCACCATCTTTGACCGTCGTTATATCTGTTTCTTCAATTCCCATCGCTTTCATCTGCTGTGCTCTTTTTTCCTGGCCGGACAGGAAAGCCCTCGGGTCAGACAATGCAGCCATAAAGCCTAAAGAAAAACTTAAAACGTCCAAACAAACTTATCCTTACCTTCGAATCCATCAGGGACATAAATTTTAAGTTCAATGTTACAAAAGAGCATAGGAAGGGACATGGGAAAATTGGCCTCAGTCCTGAGTGAGATATGCCTGTAGCCAGCTTGAAGGCCATCAAGGGGTAAAATCCTTTGCCCAAGAAGCTTACCGTTTTCATCATACACTCCAAACCTCAAAACAGCCAAATCGGGCAATACGACCTACAAAAACTATTTATCCATAGAGAACTATTTTGAACTACCTTTCTGAATAAAAATGGCTCTTCATTATACACAGGGTTTAATCCATTACTTGGAACCATTCGAGTACGAAATTCTTTTCTGATGGTATCAGTTGGCAAGCCGTACATATCAACTTCGACGTATGTTCCCACTTTTTTGTCTGATAAAAACTGCCCTGCAATGACCTGAACGGAGCACTGAGCTGCAATAACGCCGTCGACGGGAGATTCAGCGAACGGATCGAAATTTCTGTCAGAACGACGCATGAAATCTGGCTTGAGCAAATAGCCGCAGTTTCCGTTATATTCAAACTTCCCTTGGTTCAGTTGCATCGGCAAATCGGCCGTTTGGAAATTTAGAGAAACCATTTGGCAACCAGCATTCCAGAAAACCTACACAATCAGGAAATAGTTAAATCTTAATAGTCTATTCAATATATGTACACCTGGAGGCAGAAAAAATAAGGAATTTTGTTTCTCTGTGGGAAAGTGTAGGGGTTGGCGCCAACTGAAACCCATGCCGTTTGACCTCAGGAGAATTTTTTCAGTTTTTTGGCAATATCTCGAAAACCGTAGGCCGTAAGAGAAAAAATTTTAAGCACAAAATTGAAGATTTTTAAATTTGCTACAATTTTGAACTAAACGGATTTTTTGTAGGACCGAACGTATCTGAGATACGAGGCGACAAAGAAAAAACGAGATATTCAATTTTGATCCCTGAAAGAAAGAAAACTTCATCTAATCAAAGTTTATTTCATATAAGTTGTAGATAATTAAATTATCTTTTAAAAAATAACACTCAAAAGGCAATTAGCAATCAATAGGTAGGGATGGGAAAAAAATTTTATAAAAACAAAAATAAAGCTTATAAGATGTACTATAAATTTGATCTACCAAGATTTTTTTTGGGGACCAAACGTTTTTACTCTCGTATCTCAGATACGTTTGGTCCTACAAAAAATTTGTTTAGTTCAAAATTGTAGAAAATTTAATAAGCTTTAATTTTGTGCTTAAATTTTTTTCACCTGCAACATACGGTTTTTGAGATATTAGCCAAAAAAAAAAATCGCCTTTAAACCTGAGGCCACACGAGGGTTTCAGTAGAGGACTTTTTTTGGTTAATCAAGGGAACAACCCCTACATTCCCACAGAGAAACAAAATACCATAAATTTTTCATTTTTTAGCCCTAAAATTAGATTGACTGAACTAGAAACAGAATATACCTGAGGCATATAATTTGAGGAATCAGCCCGTGTTCCTTTTGGATAAATGCGACTCATTTGTCGCTTATTGTAGTTCACAAATTCCAAAGCATTCGATTTTAGATAACCCAAACCAGTATTTTCAGCAAAAGAGCTCATATTGTGGTGAATATTTTTTTCTAAAATATCATTTTATTTATTTAATTAAAAGAGAAATTTGATTTTACGTTCTGCGACGTCGAATCCTTGAAATTTGATTGGCTGGGCGTAGTTGACCATTGAAGACAACCAAGGATGGACGTTTGTGGTTGAGCCTGTATATGGCTGAGGGACTGGAGGAGCGTCTGCGGCTGGAACTTCTGCTTCAACTTCAACTTTTTTCTCTTCAGGAGGAGCAGCCGCAGCTGGAGCAGTCGCATCTTCTTTTTCCTCATCTTCTATCACAAACTGCCCTTGCCTAAACAACTCCAATTCTTTTTTCTCAACATCAGGCTTAAGTCTTTTATTTTTTATTAAAATCTTCCTTTTCAAAAGACAAGGCGGTGGCAAATGCGCTCCCGGTTCAAGCTAAATAAAAAATTTTAAAAAAAATTAAATCTCAACTTTTTTTTCTTACGGGATAATCGGGAAGAGGCTCATGAAGAAGAAGATCTCCTAATATCTCATCACAGTATTTGGCAAGTTTGTGTTGTTGAGTTTTACAACAGTGGTTTTCAAAAGAAAGTATTACAGGGTAATCCGAGGTAACAAATGCAGTATCACGAAGGGCATAAATTACATCCTAAAAATTTATAATGAATAAAAATAAGATTTGAACAATTTATACCTTGAATAAAATGTCGGTACACATGGCTTTTCCATGAGTTATAATTGGTTCTTCATCTTCACCTTTGCCATCCCAACAATCTAATTCAACACACCTAAAAAAACAAAGTAGGACCAATTTGATATAGCCCAGTCAAACTAAGCCTGGGGGTGGAAAAAATAAGGTGTTTTGTATCTCTACAGAAATGGGTTGGTCCCCTGATTAACCACAAAAAAGTCCATAACTGAAACCCGTGCGCTTTGGACGCTAGAGCGTTTTTAATGCGATTTTTTTCGTTTTTTCCCTAATTTCTCGAAAACCATACGTCGTAGGAGAAAAGATTTTTAGTACAAAATTAAAGATAATTAAATTTCCTATAATTTTGAGCTGATATGATTTTTTATAGGACCAAACGTATCGGAGCTACGAGTTGCAAAAAAACCATGGCTTTCTATTTTGACCTCTGAAGGACAGAAGACGTCATCTAATCAAAAAAGTGGACTTAATTAAAGTTGTTGAGAATTTAATTACCTTTAAGAACCAACCCTAAAAAAAAAAATTAACAGTCAAAAGTCAGGGGTGGGGGTAAATTTCAAAAAATTTCATTCAAAGATTGAAATTTTAAAAAAATGAATAAAAACAAAATTAACGTTTATAAAATTTGCTACAAATTTGATTTACTAAGATTTTTTGTAGGACCAAACGTTTCTGAGCTACGAGGTGACAAAAAAGTGGGATTTACGAGTTTTTCCTATGAAAAAAGTCAGATTTCAGAAAAGTCAGAAAATATCATGGAAGACGTTTTCTAATCAAAAAAGCATACTAAGTAAACGTTGTAGAGAATTCAATTTCCATTTAAAATCAAAAATCGAGAATCAATTAACGACCAACAGGTAGGGGTGGGGGTAAATTTCAAAAATACATTTTTTACTCCAAAAGGACCTGTCGCCTTGTATCTCAGATACGTTTGGTCCTACAAAAAAATCTCCACAAAGGGTCTACAAAATACCCCCACCACCTCTCCCTGCCTATTTATCGTTAATTGCTTTTTGAGAGTTGTTTTCAAAAGGTAATTAAATTTTCTACAACTTTTATGAAGTCCAAGTTTTTGATTAGATGACGTCTTCTGTCCTTTAGAGGTCAAAATAGAAAACCCCGGTTTTTAGCGACCTCGTAGCTCAGAAACGTTTGGTCCTACGAAAAAATCATATTTGCTCAAAATTATGGCAAATTTAATTATCTTTAATTTTGACTAAAAATTATTTCGCCTACTATTTACGGTTTTCGAGATATTGGTGAAAAAAGGAAAAAAATCACCTTAAAAACGCTCCTGACGCCAAAACGCACGGGTTTCAGTTATGGACTTTTTTTTGGTTAATCATGGGACCAACCCCTACACATTTCCGTAGAGAAACAAAATACTTAATTTTTTTCTTTTATTTGGCCTTTTCGGGCTTAGTTTGACTGGACTAATAACTCAATTCTACCTGCAGCCAGCGAGTAAAACTTGACGGTACATTTCAACGCTCGATTTCCCACCAAATTGTCTTCCTGTGAGGTATGTGTTGTGTGAGCTGTTAATATAATAATGGTTGAGTGGTTGGTCCATTTCCATATAAATGTCGAGCCTGTCGAGAAATACTGGAGCGTTTTCGTCCGACATTAAATATCTAATTAGGCCGTCTTTTGTGAATTTTTCTGAAATCAATTTTTAAGAAGAAGTTCAAAAAGGAAATCCTCACTTTCTTTAACAGCCTCTTCGTTCTGCTCGTAAGTTGCGATGATTTCCGCTGCCCTTTTTTCCTCATAAAGAGGATACAATATCTCATTCAATCTTGGATCCCTTTGCTTTTCATTCAGAAACGTGATGAACTGGTCGATACTAATGGTATCGGCTTTTCCTTGAGTTCTAAAACGAATGTTTAAAAATGAAAAAAAATTGAGGATTCTCACATCGATTGGAAAAGCTCTTCAATATCATTTCTGGGGCAAATTTTGTGGTAAAGTTCGTAGAATTTGTCGAATGTGAAGTCAGCAGGTTCAATAGCATCATTCTAAAAAAGAAAATCCGCTAAAATTTTTGTTTAGGATAAGAAAACTTAGGTAGTAGTCCAGGCTTATAAGAATATTTAGGGAAAAAACAGTCTTGATCACCATCTTATTTTCTCAATCCTTATCCGTCATACGGCAGACAGTATACTTTGACCATCAATATCTCCCAAATGGCTGGTCCGAATCGGACAAATAATCAATGGATTTTTAGCAAATTTAATGAGTTTTTATTTTTTACTAAGTGGTCTAGTCGCTAAAACGCATATTTTTGGAGATATAAGCAAAAACCTGCACAAAAAAAAAGCAAAAATTTTTGTTAGCAAACCGCAGATTTGTAATCAGAGACCCAAAAAACGTAAAATAAGATGGAGATTATGACTGTATATATGTCTAAATTACAACTCAATTTTTGGATCGATAGAATAAGAAACTATCCCTTTAACATTGCATAACAATAATTGAACCCTTTTAAATTGAAGATTACATAAGTGTTATAATAAATTACCTTTCCGCTTGGAAGGCCTAGATCTTGCAAACACTGATAAACTAATTTCTCAGTTTTTCCTGATGCGAAAGTCCTTGCGACAACTTTAACGGGAACTTTACCTTTTGGGTCGACCAACATTCCCAAACGCATCCAACTAAAAGAAAAAAAATTTTTTAATTTTTCTTCTTTTTTGTGAGCACAAGAATCTAAAAAAGCGGAGAAGTGGCAATATCCTTTACTCACTGCTTCATAAGATTGGTGCGTACACACACATTGTTCATCTTGTTATTATGAGTGATCTTTCTTAAACCTTCTTGCCACGCCTGCGAATAGAAAAAACATGCAAAAGAAAAAAAAAACATCAAAACAATCGAGCAAAATCATAAATTTGAAAAAAATAAAAACTTCATGCTTAAATCTAAAATTTTTGAACTTTTAAATGACATGCTTAAATGGCATGCAAGATTTCGATATTTAAAATTTTTGTTTTCCTCGGCTATGGGAACTTACTGTTTTTTCAAACATGTCATCGGACAAAAATTGTTGGCTTTGACGTTGTGTGTGATTTTCCTCAAACCGTCAAGCCAGGCCTGTTAACCCATGCGGTTCGGTTATAGACGAATTTAAAGACAAATAATTGGTTTATATAAATATCCAGAGATACGGGTTTTATAAAACTGCACATAATCAAATGCGCTTTAAGAATCAAAAAATTGGGGCCTCAACCTTAACAAAGTTTAAAAAATGTTTTTTTTTATAAATAAATTACCTTGGCGGTGGCAGCATCAGGGCAGACTACATGCTGATAATTAATATTTATGTAATCAGTACCACTGCAAATTGTGAGCGACTTCTCTTCTAGGTTCTCTCCATTTTTATTCGCAAGTTGCGTGAACAACCTCGAATCCTGAAATTCGGTAATTTTAACTTACGAATTAGAATCAATTAATGTGAGTGGTCGGAAGAAAAGCTTTTTGATTAATTAATAGCACAAAAGGTAAAGGATTACTCCCAAAAATCAATTTCATTAAAAGCGGAATCATTTTTGGAGGCAATTAGGTGAAATTGTTTTGATAGTGTGACATGTAATATAAGAGAGCAGTGGGTGTGTGACCTTGCGTCCCCCATCATTTCTCAATAAGCGTAAAAAATGCAGGTTTCGAGAAGTTTAATTTGATCAAGAATAACTTACTTTTGGTACTCCTCCAGCACGGATATCGCTCACTTGGCACAACTCAATGACATCTCCTTCCTAAAAACAAAAATTTGTTATTTTCCAACAAAATATTAACAGTTAGAACAATATGGTGTTGACCACAGGGTACGTCAAACCTTTGGGTGTCACATGTGACATTTAAATGGAGTTTAAGACATAAATTGGCTCGCTTTCTAGTTTCTGTTCTAGATGTCACATGTGACACCGAGATGGCTGAAAAAGACCATCAAATCTTGCGATGTCACATGTGACAATTTTGGGGTTTCAGACAAAAATTGGCTCAGCCTGAGGTATAAGGTCAATGCTGCATAAAATCATTGGAAATACACAATCTTTACAATCTAGTAAGCCAAATCATGTAGGTTTATGCAGTTTCTTATGATGTCAGAAATTGGTTTCTCATACAGAGAATTTTTTTATTTCTGGGCTATTGACAGTACTGGATAAGTCCCTCCCCTAGTCTGCATGATTAAAATTACAATTTGGGTGCTATGCAGACCACAAGCACTTCTTCTTTTCCCAAGATTCTACCAAATAAAAGTCAGCAGACTCCATATGGGATCAAATTTCAGCTCAACTAAACCAAGATTGAATGATTTATCAACAATGTGCTGGTGGACATTGGGACAGCATTGCCAGAAACGCATGAAACTGGCGAAAAGAGGTCAATGCTGCATAAAATCCTTGAAAATGCACAATCTGGTCAGCCTGATCATGTAGGTTCATGCAGTTTCTGAGGCTGACAGTAATCATGCTGAAGATTTTGTGATTTCTGACATCCATTGACAAGTAAGTCCATCCCCAACTCTGCAGTAATGATTCCACTTATCAGTGCTGCGCAGACCACAAGCACTTCTTCCTTTACCAAGATTATACTAAATGCAAGTCAGCAGACTCCATATGGGAAACAAATTCCAGCTTAACTAAACCACACAGCATTGAAGTTTTAACAAATAACTATAGTTTGACATTAGAATAGAGGCATTTCCAGCATGAACAATGTCCTGCAGAGAAATTAGTTCATGTAGATTACTGCATCAATTTCAATTGTGTCATTCTGATGCTTATTTTCAAGGCCATTCTGTAGCAATGAAGGTGCTGTAGGTGCATTATCTAGTTCTTTAGCTCTATCATTACATTCTGGACAAAATAAGCAAAGCAAGAGTGTGACAATTACCCTTCCGTCGCTTTTCCAGTAAATGAAGAAGCCATATTCGTCGACTTTGAATAGGCAATTTGGCTCGATTTCGCTCGAATCTTTATCTTCATTCCAGCGGTCGAAAACGCATCCTTCGAGCAGCGGCTCCGGTACTGGAATATGCCAATTGAACTCAAACTTTTTAGTCATCGTTCAACCTCTGGAAGATAAACAGAACTCAAATAAACCGTCAAAATATCGATTATTTTAAAAAAGGCATGCAATTGCAACCGGTGGTCTTACCTGATCCTCACATTTGAAAATGCGTTTTGTTATTATCCACGATTATCGGTAACGCCCAACCGTTTTCGCAGATAAAAACATAATTTTTCTACCTTAATCTAATATAAAAAGGAGAAAAATTAAACGAGAGGGGGGAAGGGAGGGCGGGAGAAGGACATACGGGAACCGTGAATAAAGGTTGAGGTACGCGAAAAAGCGGTGGAGATAATGAATTCGGAGTTAGGGAATAAGAAAAATTATTAATTTCATTAACCCCACTACACGACCACTACCATTTTCATTTTGACATGACAGGAGAGGCTCCCCTTCACCCCCCACTTACGATCCTTCCAGTCCGTGCTTGACGGGGGAAATGGAACTCGGCGATCGAGGAACGCAACACGCATGTACCGCTCACATCATTCCAATAACCGATCACTTTTCAATTTTCAACCGGTTATTTCATTTTGATCAATCATCAATCCAGTTTAGGTACTTTAAATTTCGAGAATAAAGAGATTCTCATGTTTTCTTTTAAAGAAAAGGATCAAGATCACGATGCTATTTTTACAGTTTGAAATAACTTCCGGAAAAAGAGATCGAAAAATAACTGCATTCCGGTTAACCGGTTACCGGTTACTTTGCAGGAATTAACTGGATTGACAAATGACACGTGTACTGACACGCTGAAGGGGGAATTTTGAAGGCTCTATCGAGTTTCTTCTGCGCTGTATAATTTCAAATTTGGAAAGCCTGACCAGTGACCAGTCAGGGCAGAGCAATATTCGAGTTATGATTACTACATCCTTTGAAATATAAACCTTGCCTGTATTCTGTTGAAGGCGTAATCAAGGGACTTGGATGGACAAATAGGATATCATAGAGGAAGTAATTAGGGGGTTGGCAGGGGCGGACTGGCCCGGTGGGGGGGGGGCTCTCAAACTGTAGGCGCGCCCCCCTAGGGTGCGTAAGCTGTCCCCAGGGGGGTGTGGGAAAGCTCAAGATCTTTTAGTTTTGTGCGCAAAAATTCGTGAAAAACCTCAAAATCAACATTTAAAAGCCAAATTTTCGTCAAAAACCTCAAAATCAGCATTTTAAAAGCCTAATTTTGGTCAAATAAACCTCGAATTCAACATTTAAAAAGCCTAATTTTCGTCGAAATCAACATTTGAAAAATCTAATTTTAGTAAAAAACAAAACCTCAAAATCAACTTTAAAAGCCAAATTTTCGTCAAAAACCTCAAAATCAACATTTATAAATGCCTAATTTTCCTCAAAAAAACCTCAAAATCAGCATTTAAAATGCCTAATTTTCGTCAAAAAACCTCGAAATCAACAAGCCAAATTTTCTTCAAAAACCTGAAAATCAATATTTTTAAAGCCTAATTTTCGTGAAAAACCTCAAAATCAACATTTGTAAGGCCCAATTTTGGTTTTAAAAAACCCTCGAAATCAACATTTATGAAGCCTAATTTTCGTACAAAAACCTCAAAATCAACCTTTAAAAGCCAAATTTTCGCCAA
This sequence comes from Orius laevigatus, assembly GCA_018703685.1. NCBI lineage: Eukaryota > Metazoa > Arthropoda > Insecta > Hemiptera > Anthocoridae > Orius > Orius laevigatus. The sequence continues at coordinate 156,171 of JAGWEN010000184.1, read as the reverse complement.
AAACCTCAAAATCAACATGTTTAAAACCTAATTTTAGTCATAAATAAATAAATAAAATAAAAATAAAACCTCAAAATCAACATTTAAAATGCCTAATTTTCGTCCAACACACCTCATATTCAACATTTATAAATGCCTAATTTTCGACAAAAAACCTCCAAATCAACTTTAAATTGGCAATTTTTTGTCAAAAACCTCCAAATCATGGTTATAAGAGCAAATTTTTTTGTCAAAAAATCTCAAATTCAACGTTTTAAGTGCAATTTATTTTGTCAAAAACCTCACAATCAACATTTTAAAACCCAAATTTCATTCAAAAACCTCAAAGTTAGCATTGAAAACTTTAGGGGGCGAGGGGGGGCAAAGGTTTTAATTTGTTTAAAAGGGGGGCGCACTGTGGAAAAGTTTGGGAACCTCTGTTTCTGCTGAATTTATTTTTCTAAGAGCCAATTTTCTGTCAAAATTTTCTGCGCCCCCTTAACTGAAAACCCACCCACACCCTAAGGTCCCAGTCCGCCCCTGAGGGTTCGGGGTTATAGGGCTAGTTAGTAGTTGGGGCATTGATTGTTGGGGTGCTAGAGCTAGTTGGGGACATGGGGGATAGTTGTAGGTATTGGCGTAGTTGGGGATTATGGTGCTAATAGGGGGAAGGGGTAATGGAGAGGGGATGGGTGATGGGGTGTTAGTGAAGGGGCTATGAGTGAATGGGGGCTAATTATGTATATGGAGGAGCGTTATGGGGGGGAGGTAGTTTTGGTGGCTATTTGGGGGGGGGGTTATTGGGGCTAGTGAAGGAGGTCAATTTTAAGTCTAAAATGCCCAAATTATATTCAAAAACCCTATTTTCTATTTTCCTTTCTAATACACCGAATGTTTACAATGAGAAATCAATACTTTTCTCAGCCTTAATTTTTCTAAAACTCCTAAATCTTTCTTTGAACCTTCCCATTATCCGTGCAAACCCTAAAATTTTGCATAATGAGCCAATTTTCTGGTAAAACCCCTAAATTGTGTGATAGAAGGCCAACTTTCACTCCCCCCCCCTTCCGTGCCGAGGGTTTGTGGTGGAGCTAATAGTAGAAGTGAATCCATAATACAAAATCTTTCATGGCTTTATTCAAATCAATAAATGCCAACGCTCCATTTTTGACCTACAAATAGGTAGATGCCTGAAGTCTCGTAATATCCTGTGGAATAATAAAAACAAAAATTTCAATGATTCCACTCAGCAAAGGATGCTGTAGTCCAGATGGTCTTTTTCATTTCTCAAGTATGAAATCCATGGGTAATCATTTTTATTTATTCTAGTGAAAACTAGTTTTTCCGGTGAACAGCCGCTTTCAGTTTCCAACCTATTGAGCCAAAAAGAAAACATTTCGTTCGGAAAAGTGCGTACAAGTTACATTTTAATTTTTAACGCAGAATTAAAAAGGAAATTGAGGAAAATATTCTTCAATTTTTGTGAGTGGGCTGTGGAACAAAAGGGCATTGTCGTTAGTCCGGTGTTCATCAGAGCGGTCCGGAGGCTGGGGGATAAATCCAATTTGCCTTTGAACTCGACCAACGATGGCTCTCACTTGATAACTTGACTATTCAATTAACATACGTAGAGGGGACACTCGCTTTTTAACCCATTTCCTCAAATGAAAACCATCTCAAAATATTTAATTGATTAAAAACAACAAAATCATTCATGAATTTATCATTACCTAGTTTTTAACCTTTTATTTAGTTTTTAATGTCCAGAAGTGGGTTTTCAACTCTTTTTATTTGAAAGTTAATTGGAAAAAATGGGGTGAAGCCTGATACAAACGCGACTACTAATATAAGGCTTCATCCAATTATTTTTAAATAACTTTTTTTAACAAGAAAAAAATATCACTGCTTTAATAGCATTTTTCATTTTATTATTTAAGTATGTGGATTTATAAAAAAACAGAAAATTCCATCATCTAAGCATATTTTCATGAGGAATGATTTTTTGAAAGGTTGCTTGTTTTGGTTTTATTGGTCTTTGGTGACAGCGAAACCGACTCGGTTGTTTTCTAAATCAAATTCGGTGTAGTAGCGACCAATGAAGACATCACCGAGAATCCAGAGAGGACCACGAGGGAGATCAATGCCCATGAAGCCAGACAAACAAAGAGTTTTACCCATAGCAGAAACCTATAAAATGTCAAAATATTAATGTTTATAATTGAAGATAGACTTACCCTTAAAATATAATCTTTTCCTTCGAGCGAAAAGTCGACACCTCCCAAATTAAAGTCGATTTTGGGCAACTTCGGAATCAATTCGCAGCTCACCTAAAAGTGATATTTTAATAAAATAAAAACAAAACAAAAAATCTTTTTAAATAACTTACGACATATTCGCCTCCAGCGACTTGGGTTCCTCCGATTTTTTCATTGATGGCTTTAACTTCGGCCATGGGTCCGGCAATGAGGCTGGTTCCGGTGTCTGCAATGGCTTCGCATCCGTTTTCGCAGTAAGTTTTATCTCCAACTTTAATGCTAGGAAAAAGCAGTTAATGGTAAGAAAAGTAAGCAAACAAAAAATTTAACACATTCAATGCGGCATGATTTCATGACTAAACATTTAAATGCCCTTAGCGTCCACAATTTTTGACCAATTTCATTGATCTTTATACCGTTGGAAAGCTATTTTAAAGAGCTTTTTAACGGTATTAATATTGATAGAATCGGTCAAAAATTGTAGAAGTTATGGGCATTTAAAGATTCAGTCATGAAATCGTGCTGCATATTTTGCAAGTCACTGAGCAAATCGCTTGAGCCGGGTAGGGTATGCTAGGGAGGAGGTGTTAGGGAGGGTAGGCTGGGGAGGGTAAGCTAGGGAAGGTAGGATAGAGAAGGTAGGCTGGGGAGGGTAAGCTAGGGAAGGTAGAATAGAGAAGGTAGGCTGGGGAGGGTAAGCTAGGGAGGGTAGGCTAGAGAAGGTAGGCTGGGGAGGGTAAGCTAGGGAGGGTAGGCTAGAGAAGGTAGGCTGGGGAGGGTAAGCTAGGGAAGGTAGGCTACAGAAGGTAGGCTGGGGAGGGTAAGCTAGGGAAGGTAGGCTAGAGAAGGTAGGCTGGGGAGGGTAGGCTAGGAAGGGTAAGCTGGGGAGTGTCTCCTTGCCAACAACCTATTGGAAAGGTAATGGCCGCTCTAAATACTTTACCTAAACATTTAACGGTTAAATTTTCTCTAAAAATACCTGTCCATTTTAAATTGCCAGTATCCTTGTTTGGTCACCGGAACATAAGTGAAGTTACCAACATATTTATCAGGGTCGGAACCACCGAAAATGATTTCTCCACCTTGAGGTGCTGCAGGGTCCCTAAAAATTTCAAAATCAAACACTAGATCAATTGAAGTTTAGATTACCTGTTAAGGTAGAACGAAAATACAGCAGAATCGACAGATTTTTGATTGACCATGTTGTAAAACGGAGGGGTGACTTTATCAACGGAGATGGTGTCATAAGCAAGTCCTAAAATTCCGTCAAATTTCGCAGCCACAAAGGTCATTCCAGGTTCGTTGATCGCTTCGGCAAAAGTCTGCCCAGCCACTTGAACGCTGCCAACTGTTAAAGTATCTGAGGATAGATATCCTGAAAGACTTCCAGAGCCATATTGAATCTCAAATTTCTGCCCATCGGCTTTATAGGTGGATGATTTCGTGCCATCGTATTTTCTATGAGTCACTTAAAAAATAAATTTAAAAAGTTAATATTGTTTTTAAAGAATGAACATACAGCAAGCAATGTTGAGCCATGAGCATTTCTTCGAAGGTACCCACAAGTTGGATGAGCCAGTGTCAAAGATGACTCGGAAAGATTGAGGAGGGGTCCCTAGAGAGATCGGACCAAAATATTGAGCCTGCAATTAAAAGGCATAATATATAAATAATAAAAAAAATGATTTCATAAACTTACATCCATGTAATTGGACAACGGCTCAGGAAAAGCGCCATTCACATCGTACTTCAAAGTGACTTGCTGAATATCAGTTCCGACATCATGAAAAGTTTTCCGTACAGAATCGATTTTAAATAGGGGAACTCTGAAAAATGAAAACGAAAATTTACAGAAATAAGTTTGTAGATTCTGGGTCCACACTACAGGAGACTACCTATACCATGTCATCACACGCTTAAGTAGTCAAGGTCATACAAACTTTCTATGTTTGCTAGAATGAAAAACTTGTACATGAAACCTGCTAGTGCTGTAGGTACATCATTAAGGTAAGGCTGTAGGTACATTAAGTAAATACATCAGCAACATTGTGCCTATGCTAATTTATTGTCTTTTTCACTGCAGACAGCAGTGATTGCCTCAAAGAACATTCTACCATCGATTATACTGATCAAAATTCTCTGGATAAACCATTCAGAGCTGAACTACAGTGGTAACTTGTCAACTATAAGACGGTTTTTTACCTGACAAAGTTGTTTTTCTTGGCGATGACACTTTGAAATTGAAAAGCAGTCGCTATGAGCAAAATATGAAGTAGGGGAAGCATCTTGGAGTCGACTGAATAAAAATATCTTGTTTTTCGGCGATAGCTTTCCAAGAACTGTTATCTAATGACTGGGAGATTAATCCTAATCAAGATGTCAAAGTTCACGATGACTTCAATTTAACGAGGTTTTAAACTGTTCGGAACGGTTCTGACATGCAGATAAATTAGAAAATAGGGACAATGCACTTTTTCTGATTAGAATCTGATCGATTGACCGGCTGATAATAGATAAGGCGATAAGGAGGAAAATTATATCTGGTTAGCTCCAAACCTTGACTACCAAAAGAGCAGTAGCAAAGGCAGTTGGTTGCGATTGGAGATTGAAAAAAAAAAGCCAGATTTTGGTTATGAGGCGATTTTATTCTTGATTTTGCTCCAAAACGTTTTCTCGGTGGTTCTGGGTTGGTTATACGGGTATGAGTGGAGGCCCAAAAATGAGAATGTGATTTCTCTGCTTCCTGTGGACCAATAGGCTTGAAATTTTCAGGGATTTTTCTTATTATATTAAAGAAGAGCTGTACCAAGTTTTAGGTCTATCGATTCGCAGGGAGCTGAGGGAAAGCTAGGTCGAGTTCATACTCAAACTTGGTCTCTAACCTATCGAAAAAAAAGTAAAATTTCTGAAGATTTATTTCTCAACGTCGGGTTTTGAAGTTTTAGACAGAAAATTGGATCTATCTTTCCCAACAATCAGGGTTTTTGGAAAATTTGGGAGTTTTGGACATTCGGATTGGTACAAAATCTGTAGTTCAGAAGATTCAAGAGGCGAAAATTGTACTTTTTTCCTCTCAACAATTTGAGGACTTTTTTTTAACAGAAAAAATTAGAAAAATTAGAGAGTTTTACACAGAAAACACAAAATTAAAGGATCTTTGACTGAGAATATGTGTATTAAGATAAAAATTTGTGATCTAAGATTGTCTCAATAGGACCGGATATTTTGGTTTTTAGTTTTGAAGAGGCTAAAGCCCTTCACAGTGCTACCAACAGGCACTCAAGATTGGCAATCTCTCACAGTGCTCGCTCCCTGCAAGACAAGCAACCTGTCTCAAGGGGTTGTAACCATAAATAGAAGTTCTCCGAGAAATAAAAGACACAAGGGCAAAAAAAAAAAATTTTTTTATGGAAAAATGGACTTAGAAAAATTAAGTACAAAAGAAAAAATACAAGTAAATTACACAAATTTACAAAGTAAATTATACAAACAAATTACAAAAAAAGGGTCAAACACCCCTGGCATCGAGTGGTAAATACCGTAGAGGAAACGGTAATTCGATACAAAAATCTAGTGTTTAGATTTAATTTCAATTTTCAAAATTAATACCGATACATTGAAAAAGATTCCACTTTGAAAATTTTATTCAAAACAATTCAATCGGTTTCTGAAAATGAAGCTTTAGAAGTGTCAGGAATGAGTTCATTGGGTGAAGAAAAATCATCGGCGGCACTTGAAGCTTCTTCAGACGAGTGACCCATTTCAATGTCTTGCTGAGAAGAACTTTCGACCAAAGTATCCTCAGCAGCTCCTGAAGTTTGAACATTCCCTTCCTCTGAAGAATCATCATCGGAATCCGCACCATCTGAAGTTTCTTCTGACCGAGTAAAAGCATCGATGGCACGCTGGCAATGGTTTTCCTCTCCCATAACATCCTGAGCAGCATCTGCAGCAGCTTCCGCAGCGGTGATTTTCCGAGAGTGGAGACGAAAGAGTCCGTAAAGTTCCCTCAACGTCACACCTCCGTCGGCCCAACCATTGCTATCAATCGAGCTCAACATACTTTCTTCCACCGTATTTTTGATAATAAATCGATGCACAAAAGTTTCCCTAAAATAACCAATTATTTCAATCAAATAAAATTAAAATTTTACTTTGTTTGGCCTATTCTATGGACTCTTCCAACGGCCTGAAGCTCATCTGCTGGGTTCAGAATGGGCTCAACAAGAAAAACGTGCGTCGCTTCAGTCAAATTTAAACCTTTCGCTCCAGATGAAAGCAACAACAACAAAGCAGTGACCGCCCCAGTCTAAAAATAAATAAAAATAAATTCTAAAATAGATTAAGAATAACATACCTTAAATTGCGATAAAGTTTGTTTATGGAGATAACTATTTTTCAACCTCCGAAAAGAGACTTCGTTTTCTTTGAGTGCTTGGCCAATAACATCGAGTGTTTTATCCCACTAAAAATATAGATGGTCACCAAGGATATAATTGGATGCTGGGATGACTTACACATGAAAAGATCAAAACTTTGACATCCATATCTTTAGCTTTGAGTCGCATAACTTGATCCACGACAGCCTTAACTTTGGACGAATATGTCCCACCAACTTGGGCCATATTTCCGGGAATTTTGGATGAAACGAATGCAATTTCAGCTTTTACACTCTTCAAACGACAAACAGGACATTCGATTTGATTGTTCGGCGACATTTTCAGCAAACGTGGAATACATTCGAAGCAAAGGCAATGAGCACATTGAAGAACAGACCACTAAAAAATGATTAGAAAAAAAAATTCCAAAAAAAAATAACGAACTTGTGTTTCAAGTTTAACAAAACAAACAGGACATTGGTCAACAGCATCGGCTCCGTTTTTCTGAAGATTTTTTAGATACAATAGAATTCCACAGGTTCTCTTTAATATTTGCTCTGATGAGGCGATTTCATCTTCGTATCTGGCAGCTTGCATGGGGAGCTTAAAAAAATTTATAAAATGAAAATGAAATGAAAAAATTAGTACCTCGAAAAGGTCGACGACGAAATTATTTTTTTCTTTATGGCCAGGTTCTTTTCTTTTTTCGATTTCTTCAGGAGTTGGGAGTCGAAGGCGTTGTTTCGCCATTGTAAGCTCATCGATGGAGCTTATGTTGTTCGCCAGCATTCTCCATTGTGACCTTATAAGCTTGAATTCTTTCCGGATGGAATCTAATATGGCCATATGCTTGACGGAATCCTCAACCCATTCCAAAGGAGCCTTTTTTCCTTTAGCATAACTGGCAAGAACTGAACAAAAAAATGAAAGCGATCTTAAGAATGAGACATACCACCGAGCACATTTTCATGTTGAGTAGGCTTCCAATTTCCGACTTCTTTGGAAAGGAACACCTCAACTTGTTGAAGCTCAAGAATGTCTTTGTTCGAGCTCAATTCCTCAGCAGCTTCTTCAAACTCCAAAAATCTATTCTTTCGCATATCCATTTTCTTTTTTTCCAAAGAAAATATGAGCACTTCATAGTTTTTCAAAATTTTAGAAACTTCACAAAGCTGGCAAACAAAACTAAAAAAAGATTTTTAGAATTAAGTCTTAAAGTTTAGTCCAGTCAAACTAAGCCCGAAAAGGCCAAATAAAAGAAAAAAAATAAGGTATTTTGTTTCTCTACGGAAATGTGTAGGGGTTGGTCCCATGATTAACCAAAAAAAAGTCCATAACCGAAACCCGTGCGCTTTGGCGTCAGGAGCGTTTTTAAGGTGATTTTTTTCGTTTTTTCACCAATATCTCGAAAACCGTAAATAGTAGGCGAAATAATTTTTAGTACAAAATTAAAGATAATTAAATTTGCCATAATTTTGAGCTAATATGATTTTTTCGTAGGACCAAACGTTTCTGAGCTACGAGGTCGCAAAAAACTGGGGTTTTCTATTTTGACCTCTAAAGGACAGAAAACGTCATCTAATCAAAAAAGTGGACTTAATAAAAGTTGTAGAGAATTTAATTACCTTTTGAAAACAACTCTCAAAAAGCAATTAACGATAAATAGGCAGGGGTGGGGGTAAATTTCAAAACAAATTTCATTCAAAAATTGAAATTTCAAAAAAATTTATAAAAACAAAATTAAAGCTTATAAAATTTTCTACAGATTTGATTTACTAAGATTTTTTGTAGGACCAAAGGTTTCTGAGCTACGAGGTGACAAAAAAGCGGGATTTTCGAGTTTTTGCTATAAAAAAAGTAAGATTTTAGAAAAGTCGGAAAAAAGCAAGGAAGGCGTTTTCTAATCAAAAAAGCATGCTAAGTAAACGTTGTAGAGAATTCAATTTCCATTTAAAATCAACTATCGAGAATCAATTAAAAATCAACAGGTAGGGGTGGGGGTAAATTTCAAAAATACATTTTTTACTCCAAAAGGACCTGTCGCCTCGTAGCTCAGATACGTTTGGTCCTACAAAAAATCTTACTAGGTCATATTTGTAGAAAATTTAATAACCTATAATTTTGTTTTTATACAATTTTTTGAAATTTGAATTTTTTCAATAAAATTTTTTGACTGAATTTTTTTGAGTGTTTTGAAATTTACCCCCACCCCTACCTGTTGGTCGTTAATTGATTCTCGATAGTTGATTTTAAATGGAAATTGAATTCTCTACAACGTTTACTTAGCATGCTTTTTTGATTAGAAAACGCCTTCCATGATTTTTTCCGACTTTTCTGAAATCTGACTTTTTTCATAGGAAAAACTCGAAAATCCCGCTTTTTTGTCACCTCGTAGCTCAGAAACGTTTGGTCCTACAAAAAATCTTAGTAAATCAAATTTGTAGCAAATTTTATAAACCTTAATTTTGTTTTATTCATTTTTTTGAAATTTCAATTTTTGAATGAAATTTTTTTTGAAATATTTTGAAATTTACCCCCACCCCCGACTTTTGACCGTTAATTTTTTTTTGAGGGTTGGTTCTTAAAGGTAATTAAATTCTCTACAACTTTTATTAAGTACACTTTTTTGATTAGATGACGTCTTCTGTCCTTCAGAGGTCAAAATAGAAAACCATGGTTTTTTTGCAACCTCGTAGCTCCGATACGTTTGGTCCTACAAAAAATCGTATCAGCTCAAAATTATAGGAAATTTAATTATCTTTAATTTTGTACTAAAAATTTTTTCGCCTACGACCTACGGTTTTCGAGATATTAGGAAAAAACGAAGAAAATCGCATTAAAAAGCTCTAGCGTCCAATGCGCACTGGTTTCGGTTATGGACTTTTTTGTGGTTAATCAGGGGACCAACCCCTACACATTTCCGTGGATAAACAAAATAACTTATTTTTTTCCACCCCCAGGCTTAGTTTGCTTACGATTTCTTTTGTTTTGTCTGCATTTGGCCCAAATGGCATGCGAGGGCTTGCTCGGATAAATTTTCTTTGGACACATTCAACAATTCTTTCAGAGCTTCCATCGATTCTATTCGTGCAAGGTCAACATCCGCCAGCCATTTAGCCAATTCTCTGTACACGGCTGGCAAACTAGTCAACCTAAAACATCAAATTTAACATCTTTCTGTTTTAAAAGAAAAAACTTGCCTTCTTGACAAAAGCTCGCTGTGATCCACAGTCTTCGACTTGAGATGAATATCGTCCTCAAGACGTGAATTTATTCGATTCAAAAGATCCTCAGAGTCCGACCAGTTTATCACTTTTTCCCACCAATCAGTAAAGCCAATCGTTTTACCTTCACATTGAACTTTAATATGTTCGGAAATTTTTTTCGCCGCTTCTATTGCAGCAAAGAGCTAAAAAAAGGATTTCATTTAAAGATGCCAATTTTGAAATGCCAATACATACTAATTGTTCACTTTTATTCATATATTTCTCTTCCAATTCATTCCTTTCTATCCTAAGGGACTCATAAGTTCCAGCATTGTGCTCTTCAAGAGTCAAAGCCAAATTGTGAAGCGTATGTATTTTCTAAAATAAAAATTAATAAAAACTGATATTTTTTCAATGAACCTGAAGTGTATCAATTTTTGTGATGTGTTCGTAATCTTTATCGAGGGAAAGAACTCTTCTGTATGCGGTAACAGCATTTCCGCTATTTTGCTCGATTAAATAAATGGCCGCTAATCCATTTAATGATGAAACCAAAGATCTGAGAGCAGAATCGACATCGATTTTGGCTTTCATGACCATTTCGCCCATCAACTCCTCCATTGACATGGTATGCTTAAATTTCCCATATTTCCCTTTTATGACCTGAAAATTTATTTAATGAATAACATAAAATTCTGTTTTTGATTACTTGAGGGTGAATACAAGCTTGGCGAAGCTTTAATAGTGGGATTAACGTCTTATTCAGAGTGTGACGATCGACCGATTTAATCGGAATATCGAGATCATCAAATCTGAAAATAAAATAAAAGAATGAAAACATTGAAGAAAACTTACTTCCTGAGCTTTTCTAAAAATGCTTCTGAACATTCTGAATGCATTATTTGGTAAAAGTAGCCTTCAACGGGGCTGAAATGAAGCATGTGAATCTTGGTCTTCTGATCTGGAATTTCAAGCATGTGGAAAACATCGAGCTTCATGTTTCTCCATAAAATAGGCGCCATAAATGACTGGAATTCTTGATCGTTATCCACCAAGTCGGAAAATTTTCCAAGAGTTGACAATGGTTCGATTTTCAAAAATTGAAGCAACCCGAAGAGATCTAAAATCAAAATTGAAAAATGGATATGTTATATCTATAAGTTACCATTGAGGGATTTTTGTATGGGAGTGCCAGATACAGCCCAGCGGTATTTCGACTCAAAATTTCGAACCATCAGTGCAGCTTTTGATGCGCTCCCTTCAACCATCTGAGCTTCATCCAGGCATATCCGCCACCATGATATGCACGTCAGTGGTGTCAAAGGTGCATGATATCGCTTTGCATGCCTCAAAGATCTATGAGTACTTTCCTCAGTGTAATTGAGCTCTTTAGTCAAAACCTGAAAAAATCATTTCATAAACATTTCCCTCTGAACTATAGGTCCTCTGCCCACTCTGGACAGTGCAATGTATGAAGGTCATTGGCTGCCAGGATATGTGGGATGGGAAAAACAATACCTGATATGTTGTCAATACAACATCATAATTGGCAAGATGGACGGGTTGGATATAATTTCGATCTTTGACACCTTCGTAGACATGGATTCTAAAATCCGGATCGTTGACATGCTTTTTGATTTCTTCCACCCACTGCTGAGATATCGAATTTGGCGAAATGATCAAAGTAGCTCGCGATTTGATCGGCTCCTTTTTGACCCAGCATTTTGGACAAAGATAGTTTTCAAACTCTTCGTCGACGCAGACACATTGGAGATGCTGCTCGGTACCACATTCAAGGCATTTGATCAAATCTTCGCATTTTGGTGTTGAAGTACAGAAGCATTGGAGGGTCCTCTCTTCTGGGACGTGATAAGCAGCTTGTCCTGTTAGACATGCTTCATACCAATCACGCAACGCTTTATACTTTTCTTTGTTGAGTGCTTGTTTGCCGGTTGTTTTTTGCTTTTTGTTCTTCAACGGCGGTGTGGTTGTTTCATGAGACCTTTTCCGTGACATCGGTTTTGGGGTAATTTTGATGTCATGCTTGATTTTCTCAAGGCATCTATTGTTGAGGATAAGAGCCAGAACTTCGACGGTCTTTCCAAGACCCATTTCATCAGCAAGTATACCACCTCTGGGGTATTCAACCACTTCATCTAAATTAAATTAATTATTTATTATTTGAAATATTAGAATACGGACCTTCTATGAGAGTAGATTGCGGGTCACCCTTTTCACGAGCAAGCATCCACTTGACAGCATCTTCCTGGTAAGGCCTCAAAGTCGCCGACAGTTTACTTCCGTCCAATTCGCAAGCCGGCAAAGTTTCGCTTTTATGGAACTCTTTAACTCCATTATAAAATGAAGTTATTTTCTCGGACATTTTTCACAAAGCGGATCACTTTTCTGTTCTATTCATGAAAAGAATCATTCGCAAATTTCGACTAAAAGTACAGAAATAAGTTGGATGTAAACGCAAAAACAAAAGATAAATGACATCGCGAGGTTTTCGGGTTTCGGAGGGTTTAGACGGATCGATTCAACTATCGATGCCTACATCGATAAATGTAATTCATCTCAACAAAATTTATTATTACTTATAAACGACAAAAATGATTTATAAATAAATTGTATTGAGTAAGTATTAAGTTTAATTTTGGACAATGACCGTAGAAAAGAAGTTAAAAATCAAAAGAACACTTTTCTCATCGATGGCCATGAATGATCGATGGCTCCTCTCATCGATGTCTCCTCTCTAGCTAGCGCGAAATTTGACAATAGCGGTGTCATCTTTAAGTTTTAAATGTGTATTTGACATTTGTTACTAAGCAACTTGACATCCTGATTGGACGAAATTTGAATTTCATATTCAAAGGTAGGTACGTACTTCGGTTTCGGTCACAAAGTTCTATGTAACTCTTGTCTAATCAGGGGCGGACTGGCCCGGGGGGCGGGTGGACACAACCCACTCGCGCCCCCTCGTAAATATACAGAGGCGGCACCCCCCGGGTCAGTTTTTTTTTTTTTTGCGTTATTTTTCCTCAGTGGCTCCCAAACTGGGGGGCGTAAGCTGTCCCCAGGGGGGTGTGGGAAAGCTCAAGATTTTTTTTTGTGTGCATATATCCTCAAAAATTCGTGAAAACCCTCAAAATCAACATTTGTAAAGCCTAATTTTGGTTAAAAAACCTCAAAATCAACATTTAAAAGCCAAATTTTCGTCAAAAACCTCTAAATCAACATTTGTAAAGCCTAATTTTCTTCCAAAAACTTCAAAATCAACATTTAAAAAACCTAATTTTGGTCAAAAAAACCTCGAAATCAACATTTAAAAAACCTAATTTTTGTCAAAAAAACCTCAAAATCAACAAGCCAAATTTTCGTCAAAAACCTCAAAATCAGCATTTTTAAAGCCTAATTTTCGTCAAAAAACCTCAAAATAACATTTATAAAGCCAAATTTTCGTGAAAAACCTCAAAATCAACAGTTGTAAAGTCAAGTTCTAGTTTAAAAAAATCCCGAAATCAACATGTATGAAGTCTAATTTTCGTACAAAAACCTCAAAATCAACATTTATGATGCCTAATTTTCGTCCAAAAACCTTAAAATCAACTTTTATGATGCTTAATTTTCGTCCAAAAACCTCAAAATCAACATTTATAGAGCCAAATTTTCGTCAAAAACCTCAAAATCAACACTTATAAATGCCTAATTTTCGTCAAAAAACCTCAAAATCAACTTTAAATAATTGGCAACTGGCTTGGTTATAAGAGCAAATTTTTTTTGTCAAAAAATCTCAAAATCAACGTTTTTAAGTGCAATTTCTTTTGTCAAAAACCTCGAAATCAACATTTTAAAACCCAAATTTCCTTCAAAAACCTCAACGTTAACATTCAAAACGTTGGGGGGGGGGCAAAGGTTTTAATTTGTTTAAAAGGGGGGCGCACTGTGAAAAAGTTTGGTAACCTCTGTTTTTGCTGAATATATTTTTCTAAGAGCCAATTTTCTGTCAAAATATTAGGAGTCTAATACATCAAAACTTTTTCATCTTTGATTATTATTAGGTACGTTGCTAGCACTGGGTTATGCATTTAAAGTTGGCCACACTGAGACAATAGCAGTTTTTGTTTTTTACACATAGAGATAGGCCATCAACCATTTCTGAAGTTTTCTCCTGTTTCCTTCAGTTCACACCTGTTTCACTATTTTATGTTAAAATTTCATCTTGTTCTTATTTTTTTTAAATTTGTGCTACCAATGGATGAAAATGCGGAATTTGTGAGAAAAATAACAAACTTAGAACTATCTCTGAGCGAGACAAAAAGCAAAAATGTCGCTTTGGTAAATGCAAATTTAGTTCTCACTTTAGAACTCAATCGTCTCCAGCAAGTTGTTGCTAAAATGAACGAGTCATTGTCATCCGCTTTGGTATCTCTGGGAGAAGCAACATCATCAGTTTTAGACCTAAAAACGAATTTAAATATCTCGCCAGACAATTCAAGTTTTTCTGAAAGTCCATCGAACCTCTTCCGTTCCAGTCTTGACGATCTTCGAGTTCTCAAAGCTGGCTTAACTCCACAGCAATTATACACCATTCGGAATATGACCAAAGAACGCGAAGTTTTTTTAAGTCCGATTGTTGAAGTCGAGACACCTCCAAGCCAAAAACCGCGTTTAAAACGCGGAAAAATCAATAAAAAAGAATATCTTACTTCATCACAATATTCTACAAGATCTCCAGTTCAAAATTTCTTCAGAATAAGCAATAAAGTCCTCAAACAAGGTAGACCTAAAAGTGTAGCTCAATCGCCGAAATCCGATCTTCCTTTAAAACGTCGTCTGCGACAAAAAGTCGCCAAGTCTTACCAGGAAGAAGAACCAACGCCCAAAAAAAGTGGAACAAAAGCAAGAAGTAAAAAACGTCCCAAAAAAACTAATCCTGATGAAAATGAAGTGGTATGACAGCATCATTCAACAAGAAATGAAGAAAAAACCTGGAATATTTTATATACATTTTTTTTTGTCTTTTGTGCTTATGATTTGTCACTTTGATTATAAATTGGCCAAGAAATCAAGGGGCGTCTTCTTTGGTCATAGATTTTCGGAAAAAATTAACCAAATAGACAGGCTAGGAGCAAAGGAGGTTGCCTAACTTTTATCATTAATTATACCAAAAGCTGTAATCATGTTATAACTAGATTACCAGTGCGATCCGCCAGCTTTGGGCTTTAAGGCGGAGACGACCATTATTTTTGTTTGTTTCTGAGTCAATAGATCGCAGCACATTCGGCCCCAAAAGTTTTTTTCCTCGTTTTGGGCACTAAAAATGGTCCGATTTTTTTTTCTGAAAAGCGCATTCTCTTTGATTCGGAAAACTCTAGACTGATCTGAGAGCACTTTTTCCGAAAAAAATTTTCTTCCGGAAAATCGGGAAACGAATTTTCCGGGAAAACTTTTTTTCAAAAAAAACCAGGTATACGTTTTGTAGGGTACGACGAGCTGTTTCCAAATCTGTTAATAATTTCAAAATCGGTTAAAAAACGGCGTCGTAATCGCTGTCACAAGATTTAGACGGTGCGGGGGGTGGGGAGAGTCTGGGGGTCGTAAATCAAGATTAGACGGAGATGACAGGTGCAAAGCATTTTTTGGTGTTCAATGGCCCTAGATTATTTTCTTTCGAGTTTTTTCAAAAATATTACTTTTTATTAATTTTGCCTTCTCACATTCCGAAGGAACGTATACCTGGTTTTTTTTTGAAAAAAAAGTTTCCCCGGAAAATTCGTTTCCCGATTTTCCGGAATTTTTTTCGGAAAAAGTGCTCTCAGATCAGTCTAGAGTTTTCCGAATCAAAGAGAATGCGCTTTTCAGAAAATCGGACCATTTTTAGTGCCCAAAACGAGGAAAAAACGTTTTGACATCTTCCCTCTCTCTCGCACACTTGGTAGAATTTAATTGTCGGATCCGCCTTAAGAGTGAACCTATGGATGACGACACTTTATGAACTTACTCTCTTGTGTTTGAACATGATTTTTATTGTTGTACCCCATTGATGGACATCATAACGGTATAAAAGATTTGGGTAATCTTCTCTCCTCAACAGATATGTTCAAAGTTGATGAAAATTGAGATCATTTCTGAAAATTGTGAGACATACAAAACTCAGAGCAATAAATCATCCCTGGAAATGTCCCCGGACTTGGAGATTGGTTTACCTCACTTCAATTTATAGCGAAACCACTATTCCTTAGGTATGTGGGACTCAAAAAAATAAGGGAAATTATTATTTTAAAAAAATAAGTTTTGTTTATTTTTAAAATTAAAATAACAACTTTTTTAATTACCTTTGATTACGTCAAAGAATTTTTTTTACATCATACTCAACCCATCCAAAAACCGAAATGAATAAATTATTTCTAGATGTTGATAAAATATAAACTAAGCCATCCTTGGATCAGGAGCTGTTTTCGCGTATCCAACTTTTTGCAACGCAGATTTGACTTCTTTGTACACTGTTGGGTCTTCAATAGTTCCAACGATCTAAAAATCACAAAACAATAAATTGAAATTTTGAACATTTTTCATACGGTGACAGGTTTGTTTCTGGCAAGGTCTGAAATCGATTTTCTTGGGATTTTCCCACTTCTGGTCCTCGGGAGAGCGGAAACGCAAACGCAAATTCTGAGTGCGGCATAAGGGCCGATCAGTTTTCTGACAAGCCTGATGAGTTCTTGGTTGATCGTTTCTTCTTCTCTTTCACAACCTAAAGGCGAATAATTCAAGTTTTCAAAAATGAAAAAATAATACCGTGTTTGAGGACGTAAAGACAAAGTGGGATGTCCCCTTTTGTACTTTCCGGGACGCCCACGACGGCCGTGTCGACGACGTCAGGGTGAGAAAGAACGACGTCCTCCAGCGCAGCTGTGGATAATCTATAGCCCGCTACGTTAATCACATCGTCGTCTCTGGCCGTTATGTATATGTAACCATTGCTGTCCCTATATCCAACGTCTTTAGTATCAAAGAAACCCTTTTTTGAAAGAAGAATAATTAATGAATAAATTTATTTAGTTTTGACGCACGGGGTATGTTCGGAAATAAATGTTAAGGAAACGTTGTGTGTCTTTATAAAGAGACGAGAGCGCCCCAGGTCCTAAAGGAAGTTTGACAACGATTTGGCCAAGTTCATCAGGCTCACATTCTGTTCCATCTCTCCTTACGACTCTTACTAGAACAAAAACATCAATCATTTCACAGAGCTTCATTTTACCATCATATCCTGGAAAAGGTAATCCGACTGAATATTTTGGAGGATTCAAAGGATGGCCTAGTCCGACCGCTGTACAAGTTATTGCAGATCCTGTTTCTGTCTGCCACCAATGATTAAGGATTTTAGCCTAAAAGATTCGCTATAAAACGTCATAAAAATGATGCTGTAATACTTTAAACGTTTCTTCTGCCCACAATTTGGTTTCCAGATCGCAGTGCTCACCAGCCACAAAAATATATTTTAATCTAAACAAAAAGCTATGAAAATTGCCTCAAAGAAATTTTTCTTACGTTTTTCTTGAATAAATTTTTCCATGGACGCAGTTAGGATCTGCTCTTTTGATGACTCTGAGAGCTGTAGGTGCTGTGAAAATGGCGTTGACTTTGTGGTCTTGAATAACCCTGAAAAGAATTTATGAGGAGAAAAGTTTTGATGTTTTGTAGTACCGAAAGTATTGTCCTGGGTTGGGGGTTCTGTCTGGCTTTCCTTCATACATGACAGAAGTGACGCAAGCACTCAATGGTCCATAGCAGATGTAGCTGTGCCCAAGAACCCACCCCATGTCTGAAGCCGTCCACCAAACATCGCCGTCCGAAACCCCGTAGATCGTCTTCATCGTATACGTCAGTATCATCATATGCGCCGCTGTTAGCCGAACAACTCCTTTCGGGTGTCCTGAAAAAAAATTGTATCCGCCACTTCCTCAGTTTTCCTTACCAGTGGTTCCTGAAGTGTAAAGAATATAAAGTGGATGGTTCGATTCAACAGGGACGCATGGATGTGGTTCGGCGTTTTTTAAAGCTTCATCCCAATCGACATCCATCACCGGATCTAATAAGCATTCTTGTACATTCCTCCTCTGAAATATGATACATTTCTTCGGCTTTTCCACGCTTAACGAGATCGCCTCATTTAAAAGGTCTTTATACCTAAAATAAAATTTTCATTTTCATTCCATTTCATAAGCAAACACTCACTGTATTATTTTATTTGGTTCTACCCCGCAGCTAGCACTTATAACTATTTTTGGAGTCGCATGATCAATCCTCACACTTAATTCACGTGCGGCGAATCCTAAAAGCATTTTTTTTCCATTAAAAACTTAAGATAAAAGAACAAACCTCCGAAAACGACAGAATGCACAGCCCCTAATCTAACGGTGGCTAACATGGCGATTATAGTTTCAGGTATCAAGGGCATGTAAATTACAACCTTATCGCCTGCTTTAACTCCATAGCTTGCCAAAGCTCCAGCCAGACGTGAAGACTAAAAAAAAAATTATCGTCCAGAAATGAAGAATAAATTACTTTTTCGTAAAGTTCATTGTATGTGACTTTTCTTATGGTGTTGGTCAAAGGGCTGTCGTGAATTAAAGCTACTTTGTTTCCTTTTCCTGCTTTAACGTGTCTATCGACTGCGTTATAGCATGCGTTTAATTCTCCACCTATGAACCTATGTTTTGATTGATTAAAATTGTTGTTTTTCATAAATAATCTTACCATTTGGTAAAGGGTTCGTCGGTGTTGTCGATGACTTTGGTCCATGGGGTGAACCAGTCAAGATTCTCGCTTATTTTACCCCAAAATTTTTCCGTCTCCTCCAAAGATTGCTGGAAAGCTTCGAGGTACTGGATCGACAAATGGCTCCTTTCGTCTTCATCTGTTTAAACGACTCATTAATTAAGTCGGGAGGTGTTTTGCTGTTTTGGTACAGATTTCTAGCCTCATCAAAATATCAAGAATACTCCTAAACCTCCAAAAGCCCAAATAAGCTTCTTAGAAAATTAACGAGAAATGAGATTAAAATACGTTCTGGAAATAGAAAGTCTTTCTAAAAGAGATTTCTTTGAATTAACTGATGACAACGAGCATGTAAGTTGAATGAATTCCAAAATGATTAAACGAACTCAATTTAACGTAACACGTCAACCCTTTTAATTCTCTTCTGAATTAATCTTTTATCTTTATTTTTCAATCCAAGTAATTTTCGTGAAGATTTATTTTAGTATATCTCGACAAAGGTAAAAAACCTCCAGAAATGCTTCTCTAAATCCCATCTTTGACATCAGGCTTCGAGAAAATCACTAAAGAAAGCAAAGTCCCACAACCGATTCGGCGATATTAACTGTTGTCATTTATCCTTATCATTTGTCCTTGGCTCATAAGACCTTCCCGTCACGATTTTCAACCATCTCAAACCTTCAGGTTTCAAGAAAATCACTAAAGTGCCCTTAGTGCCCTAAGCAAAGTATCTGGGACCACTTCCTTGATTCAAGCTAGGAGGCTTCTAGATAGAAACACAAAAGCTTGAAATATCACCAAGTCTGGTCTCAAACAATCCTAGCTCGAGTTATACCCCAGGATTGGAATGACCTGTATTTTCATGATCGTCCTGATTACGAATATATAAACCTCTAAGCCGAAAGCCTCAGTGACCCCAACCTCAATAGCCTGCTCTCCTCCGGAAATCCGCTAAAAGCTCAATGAAAAATCAAAACCAATATCAAAGCGATAAGAGCTGACATTGATTGCTTTTAAAACAGGAGGAAACAAAAGAATTTTTTAATAACTAATGTGAAAAATTGTTGAATAAAAAAAATTAATTCTATACTATCTCCTGCTGTTTATTTTGAGTCTCTTTTTATTATAAAGTAATACATTATTCATTAGATCGGAATTTTTACGTTAACTCCTTTTTTTTCGCCCCACACGTTATGAATTCCGTCAATTTAAATGCATATCAAGTGTTTTGTGTTAAGCTTCATGAGTCAATAGAGAAATGAATTATTTATCAAAAACTCCGATGGTCACTTAAAAGGATTTTTAAATCAAGTTCTTTACGTTCCAATAATCTTGGATCGCTCATATTTTGGACTTGGCACTTGACCTTGTAATTGGTCTAAGATAATAAACCGTTGTGTAAACTTTTTCTTTTTTTTCGAGGGATAAAAAATTCACTAAAACTTGAGGCTAATTCGTGTTCGTTAAACTTGGTATATTTTCCGATGTTTGATCAACTCCTTATGGTCGGATAAGCATGTTCCCTTAGAAATTCAAGGAGAACAGGGGGGGCTCTTGCAAACAAATTCTTGTAGTTGCTATATTTTCATACCCCCGTTATGAGTTGGAAGGGTGGAAGCCTCCGATCAAACTTCCGACCTTATTCACTAAACCATTGTTGTTTCAGTACATAAACAGTTTTGAATAATTTTTTTCTTCTTTTTTATAGTATCGAAGTAAATGAATTTCTCTTTTCTTCAGGTCCTAAGCCCTTAGGGCAAGATCGTGGTCGAGCTTCAAAATATTGAATAGCCTCAGAAAACTCTTATTTTCATTTCCTATCGGTTTTTTTTGTGTAAAAAAAGTCCTCAACATTTGACCCTATATTTTTAGTATTCATATCCAGAGTGCATTTCCATGAAATATCTAGTGGATCTTTTTAAACAAAAAATTTAATGTATTCTATTCTATTTTTGGTACATTTATGAAGGCACAAATAAGGTAGTAGGTACTTAAAATAGGCTTTTTACGTCTAATTTCATTCTCATAATATTTTTGAAATCTTATTCAAAATATAAAACGTTTTATTTTAATTTTTTGAATTCTAAACAACCAAGTTATGATTTAGGAATGAGAATAAAGACTTTTGAATTTTAAAGGCAAATATTTGTTGGTTTTTAGGAGCCCTAGGGGGATGAGGCAAATTGGTACACATTCATAGGGAACCTAAACTTTAGATGTACGTGTCCCATTCTGCCCTCCTAAGGGAAATTATCCTATCTGCAAATTTTGTTTTTACATTAAAGATTACTTCAGTCTTCATCTTTTCCTGCTAGCAATAAGTCTAATTACTGTCATTATGCTTAGGAAAGGCAGGCCCTTAGAGTCAAAATACATCAATTAAAATATTCCAAGACTAATATTTTCTTGATTTATCGCCTAACAAACCTCTTAAAACTGAAGAAACTACCCCAGGAAAACTTTTTAGTGAAAGCAACATTATATTCCCCAAAAAACTTCAAATTATCAATTTTCGTGAAGATAAAATGGCCTGATTGGCGATTTACACACCGTTTTCCTACCGGTTTTAAACTAAATGGCAACCATGGCAAAAAAAATTGAAAACTGCCGATTCTTTTGAAAATAAATGAAATTGAAACGAAAAAGTTTCTACATTGGTTTGATATTTTGCTGCGGTGTATTTGTTATTGATTTATATGATTGCATGTATAAATTGATTAATTTTTAATACTAATAAAACAAAATTTTTAATGATAAAATTATGAGCTTTGAAAACCCAAAATCCTGCCGATAATTAAATATCAAACCCAAAACAAAGTTGAGGGGTATAAAAAGTCCCCAAAATCAAAAATTGCCTTCCTAGCTCCTTGAATATCGACCTTAATTTTGAGAGCGATCTACTTTATTATAGGGGAAAATTTCCATTCGATCATACTGAGCTGAGAAAACAATTTACGAACAATTTTTCTAAAAAACTATTTGCTCAAACTTGTTATTTCTCACCTTCTTGATATTTGTCCGGTCTCGCTGGTGTTAGAGTCAGCGATTTACCTTTCTCAGACCACATGTTCACAAACAATGTGTCCAACTACAACTAACTAAACTGTAAGCAACCCCTCCAATAAACCTCGTTAACATAATATACCTTCCTGTCATTTAAATGTTTCAATATATGCACATATTTATTATTGTAATAAAGGTAGAGAAATGTTTTGACCATTTTGTTTAAAACGATTTAAAATTTTTTTTATAATGTATCTCTCATAATCCAGAATGGTTTTCAGTTTATCAATTTTCGATTTAAAAAATAGTTAAGTACGGCTTTAGAAAGCTGTCGGTTTGATTTCTGA
Source organism: Orius laevigatus (assembly GCA_018703685.1). Taxonomy (NCBI): domain Eukaryota; kingdom Metazoa; phylum Arthropoda; class Insecta; order Hemiptera; family Anthocoridae; genus Orius; species Orius laevigatus. Next base: position 134,218 of record JAGWEN010000184.1, on the reverse strand, counting down.
TGTATTAGAGCCTGTAAACCCCAAATTACGTTTTCTATTTAAACTTTACATGACGAAAAAACCGTCTAAATTGCTCCAGTTTCCTGAAGATCCTCTTCCAAGAGAGGGGAAAAAAAGAAGAAAAAAAAAAGCATACATACAAATAGAAAATTAGTGTTTCTTTTGATGTTTAAGGCGGAGGAGTAAAGCCGTCTAAGGAGATTGCCTCCCTAAAATAATTTCCGTAAAGTAGCCTCCAACGAGCTTAGTGAAAAAGAGCTCTTTTGTGATTATAGTCCTGCCTCACCTGTGTATTACAGGAGTCCCCTTGCCTCACCCTCCTGGGGATAGGAGTGTAACTACAGCACAAACAAAGCTTCACTATTAATAAACCATACCAAATAAATTTTTAAAGTTTCCAGGTAGAATTTAACCATTTATATTCCAGTGAGTGCATTCACAGGCTGTCCTTACACATAGCGAAATCGGATATCAATTGGAGACTTGAGGATAGTATAGACTATAGACAGTATAACAGAGAAAGATTGGAAACGTTTTCAGAGGCAATGGATAACAATTTTCCTTGTTTTGAAGTATAATTATTAATTAATATAATGTTTAAAGGATTATTATCATAAAATAGGATTTCAATTTTTTCTATTAGCAGATTGACTAGAAGCTATTGTGGTAGGTAAGACGGAGGCTCCTGGCCCAGAGGCCAGGGTGTTATTCATGATCAGGGTGCTCTGGGCCACTTAAAGGGTTACCCTGAAAAGAGAGATTATCTCCAGAACTAAATGGCGCAAAGGGTTGAAAATCGTCACGGGAGTGTCTCGTAAGATAAAAAATATTTCATGTGAAAATAGTTCGATTCAGCCTTGTTCTGATACACCCAAGGTCTTATCTAAAATAATGAAATATCACATTTATCATTAATGTGCGAAAATTGCTAAATATCGGCACAATGGTGTATAATAGGGTAATGAATTGTTTGTAAAGTTAAAATATGCAAAAGGATTGTTAATCACAAAAGTGATTCTTTTCACACATGATAAAAATTAGACCTAAAATGAGTTATACGAATAAGATATCTTATGGGTCCGGGGCCTCGACTCGAAGCACCATCCTCGAGTGCTTCTTTTGGAAATCTACCTTGCGACGCGCTGCGTCACGAATTTATTTATTTATTTATTCCACTGATTAGCTCTGGTATTTATGTCTTCAATCTTTGATTAGTGGCGTCCCGGAAATGTGGCCATTTCGTGAATTTTCCAACTTTTCGTAGCTCATCCTTTATTCACTTCATAAGTCAACGTACGACGATCGATCACTCACAAAACAAACGTTACCTCAAATTCGTCGGGGGCAAGCCTTCGGTGAATTTTTGAATTTCAAATCGGTTCCGGCCATTGTCGCGAAGGTCTTCTTAGGGTTAATAAGTTTCATCGTCCGACTAATATCTAGATCTCTTTAAATTAAATTCCGAATCTACTAAGGAAGTTGCCGATATGATGGAGAGCCACTGGACCGATATTTTAAAAGGAACCGCCTTCTTAAAAATGCTAAAAAGATGCGGCTTTTTGCTTTTTCAGGGTAACAAAGAAAAATAAAATTGCCTTAAAAATACCGGAACATAAAAAAAAATAAGAAGAAAAACATCCTATTTTTCACACAGAGAACATTGTGATTGTATACTCAATTAGGATCGAGAAAAAAGAGTACAAAGGAGAAAAACCATTTAGCTTGTAAGAGATAAAGGGAGTTTGAAAATCAGTTTTGTAACTCGAGTGAGAAAATGTAATCTTGAGAGTCACAAAGTCTTCGGCTTCCATTTACTTTTCAGAGTCGATCTTTCGCGGAGGAGTCGCCATCTCGTCTTGCATGCCTCATTATGCCCCCTCGTTAATAATTAGCCCTCCTCCGTCCAACTGGCGCGGAATAATTTACAACCTAACTAGAGGTTAATTTGAAACAATTCAACCCAGTTGCAGTCTCCTTATCAATTTCGCACAACATGAATACTCCAAATTGTGTATCATAGGATGCTTGGAACACTTGAACCTTATTTGATTATTCGATTTAATTGAAAAGAGCGATTCCTTTGTCTTATATCAATAAGTATGATAATTAAATTTCTCAAAAAGAATTTATTAACCTCGACCCTGAGATTTTGGGAAAGAGACAAGGAATTAGAACACGTAATGTCAAGCTAACTATGTAAAGATCTAAGAGATGAAAAAGTCCGTCCGGCCATTTGTGAGGAAGATTGCAGCCGCGATTCTTAGATCGATAGTTATTGATGTTTTTTGGTGAAAGTGCCATACTCGCGTGCTGCGGGTCCAATTTTCACCAAATTTTCACCATATGCAGGGTAGAGCCTAAGTTGGTTAGGACCAGGGACAGAACCCACCCGCGCCCCCCGAGAATACATAGAGGCGGCGCGGGTCTGTGCTTAGTGGCTCCCAAATTGGAGGCGCGCTGGCAAGCTGTCCCCAGGGGCGTGTGGGAAAGGTCAAGATTTTTTTTGTGTGCAAATATACCCAAAAATTCGTGAAAAACCTCAAAATCAACGTTTGTAAAGCCTAATTTTCGTCAAAAACCTCAAAATCAACGTTTGTAAAGCCTAATTTTCGTCAAAAAACCTCAAACTCAACATTTATGAAGCCTAATTTTCGTCCAAAAATCTCAAAAAAGCCTAATTTTCGTCAAAAAACCTCGAAATCAACATTTGTAAAGCCCAATTTGGGTTAAAAAAAACCCTCGAAATCAACATTTACCAAGCCTAATTTTCGTCAAAAAACCTTAAAATCAACATTTAAAAAGCCTGATTTTGGTAAAAAAAAAAAAAAATCGAAATCAACAACCTTTTTCGTCAAAAACCTCAAAATCAACATTTGTAAAACCTAATTTTAAAAAAACAAATCACTTATGAGCTAATTTTCGTCCAAAAACCTCATATTCACATTGTTAAAGCAAATTTTCGTCAAAAACCTCAAACCACTTTATAAATGCCTAATTTTCGTGAAAAAACCTCAAAATCAACTTTAAATTGGCAATTTTTTGTCAAAAACCTCCTAATCATGGTTATAAGAGGCAAATGTCAAAAAATCTCAAAATCAACGTTTTAAGTGCAATTTCTTTTGTCAAAAACCTCAAAATCAAAATTTTAAAACCCAAATTTCATTCAAAAACCTCAAAGTTAACATTCAAAACTTTAAGGGGCGAGGGGGGCAAAGGTTTTAATTTGTTTAAAAGGGGGGCGCACTGTGAAAAAGTTTGGGAACCTCTGTTTTTGCTGAATATATTTTTCTAAGAGCCAATTTTCTGTCAAAATTTTTCTTACCCCCCCCCTCCCCCAACCGGGCGCCCCCTTAACTGAAAACCCCCTAGCCCTAGGTCCATCCCTGGTTAGGATAATAAAATAATAAAGATTTCTGTAACCACCGATCTTCACAAAATTTTTGAGCAAAAGTTCCCGTTTAGGGGGTTCCACATCCATCGCTACCAGACCTTTTTATTTTAAATTAAAAAAGAACCAGTGATTTTTTTTAAATCTCAAACTTTTTCAAAACCAAAAGAATTGTAAATATTCAGGAGGGAGTTAAAATCTGATAATAACAAAATTTCGATTATCGTTATTTTTCCATGGGTCACTTGATCGATCTTTGTATCGAAAGGGGTGAAGGGTGAAGAACGAAGACCTTTTCTTAGAAATATACAAATTTCTAGGCCTTCCCAGTGAAATTTTTCTTGGAAATATAAAGGTTGTTTAAACATAAAAATAGGAAAACATAATAAAAGGTCGAATTCCATCTTGTAGAATGTGAAAAAAAGGTGGGCTTTGATGATTTTTAGTGAGACAGGTGGGGTATTCTTTAGGTGTGAAAGGGTGTTTGTTGCATTGATTAGAGAAGAGATGGGAGGGTTTAATCTTGGTAGTGTCTCTCTCTAGTCTCGCTACACCTCATTACAAACAAGTTGCCTCTCTCACCCTCCTTTCGCTCTCAAAGAACCCCTTCCTCCTCCTCACCCCCAAGTACTTGTCCGCCAAATCAGCTTTCAACACTCGGCTTATTGTCACTAACAACGGCTTCTACTTAATAGCCCTGGTAAAAGCGAAAATTAACTTCGTATTAAGAGTTTTAATTTGAAAAAAAGTTTTTAACCTCTTTTACAATAACGACTATTAAGAGTTTAATTAACATTTTGCCTTTAAACAAATGGAAATATTTTTCAAGTGGTATAACACCCTCAAAAACTCAAAAAAATGCCGCAATTCGTACTTCAGAATCTTCTTTTTCTGCAGAATCTAGTATTTCCAGTCTCAAAAATGATATTTTTTTCGATCTAGCGAGTTGGAGGCTAATTATCCTTTTACGGATCAATTCTTATTTTTTTCTGGATGAAATACTAGTTGTTTCTTATCAAAAACAGGAAATTTTTAATAGTTTTTATTCTTTCTGATGTTTTAATCTCAATTTGCCGGATTCCCTTTTGATAACTCGACGGTTTCCACTATCGAAATATCGCCGAGACATTGACCTGCCCTCCCACAAATTGATACAAGATTTCCAATTTTTTTGTCTTATCATGTTCCAAATAGCGTAGATTAGACTAAATATACCCTCTTTGGGGGGTCGACTTAAAAAAAACTTCCCAGTTATCATCCCGAGTTTCGGCCGGGCACAGTGAGCTCTAAAGTGATCGCTATCGGATTCTGTTCTTATTTGAATAAAGGTAAAAAAAATTAACTTTTTTAAAAAAATTGGGGAAGTCTCCGTTATTAAGTCTCCTGTATGCAAAAAGCGATAAAAAGGCAAACATGCGGGTAATCTCTTAATTGGATCAACACTCTGTGAGAATCTTAAGCTTTTAATTCAGGCGTAAACCTCCTCATTCTCAAAATTTAAATTTATTTCTTTTTTAAAAACAAAAAACCTAATAAAAGGTCATCTTTATAAACCTTATTCTAATACTTAACGTTATAATTATTAAACAGCATAAAAAAGCGATTAAATCATTAATAAAATTTATTTTTAATTGGATGATAAAAAGCCATCATCAAGATAGACAAAACTAGAAGTTTTTTAGAGTCAATTATTGTTTCTGAATATTTAGAGTGAACGTCAATCTTTGAAGAAACTTCAAAAAACTTGGAACAATGTTTCGACATGGTGCTTTCCTTCAGGAAATTTTAATGAGGTAGTTTTCAGTCTATTTTGTACCTAATTGAGGAAACCTGATATAAAATTACTCCTGTACTTTAAAGGATGAAAATGTGTGTACAATTTCGATTAATGGCAGAAATTTCATGTAAAATGCAAATGAATTTTGTCAACCGTTGCTATCTTAAGCCCTTGGTGCACGACCCATTGTTTCCCACTCGATTTTACCCAAATAGAGACAGAATCTAACGAATAGGGATGCGAATGTGTTGGCTTATTTGGACCGAATTTACCTTTACGATCTACTTTACATGTGCTGACGGTTTCATGGGGTTTTCACCCCCGTGATTTTTTTTTTTTTTTTCGTGTGATGAAAAACTTTTATAATCAAAGAAGCCACCTCAGAATTTCGAGTAAGAGTGGACCCTTTCTCAGCTTCCTGTGGAATCATTGATTTCAAATTTTTAGGACTTTCTCGTTACAAGCAATTTAATTGGTTCACAAGAAGATGGGCAAACTCTCCTTTACGAGTTGAGTGGCCACTCCTCATGAATGCGATCGATGATACTTCTGTTCAAGTTATTGAATTGGCAGGTCGTATACAGTTGGAAAAGCGAAAAAGTTAAATAAAAAGCCGGCTTAGTGTTTTTAATAACTATCAGGAAAACAAAATAGGTTTTATAGAAAAAAATAAAAAATTGATTCCATTCAAATGATCAGCTTTCTAAATCAAAGCTTAAATACCTAAAACAAAGGATGATTTTGTTGTCAGAAGTCTATTATGTGCAACAAATGACCTAAAAAATCTCGTTTTTATCCTCCTTCCTTTGTTTTTAAATTTTTCAATCGAAAACTTAAGAGGAACAATGAAGTAGTAAATTAAAAATGCATTGACATTGCACATGACTACAATAGTGAATAGTAAACAATTATTATTTATTTATTTATTTTTTCCTTTTCTTTATTGGCAATCTAGTGCCATATTTTAAGTAAATTCGTTCAGTCGTCCAAGAAGAGCGAAAAAAGGAGCGGACTTAGAATACATCCTTGGCGAACCGCCGATGGTGAAATTATTATAGGCTTGTTCTCCAGGTGTAAACGCACCTTTAGGTTTAGTTATTGGTTTATTATTTTTCTTTCTTTTACAATTTTCAAAAGCTATTTCTGACTGCGCTCTCGAATTTTAAGACAAATAGGTTTTTTAATAAAAAGTTCTTAATAAATTATTTTTTTCCGATTTAATAATTAGAGCAATCGTTCTGATAAGAGACACAAATTGTTCAAATAATCACCTCAATATTCAGATTTTAATTGGCTTTTTCGTTTTATTTAAAGCAAAATATGGAAAAATAAGAATCTACTATAAATAAAAGAGATTGCCACACTTCGTATATTATGTATAGCGAATTCGAGGAGCTTAAAAATACGAATAAACACAACGAATAAATTAACCAAGTTATACAAACTCCATTAAAACTCGGACAAACATGAAAATAAAACAATATTTATTTATTGTTTTTCGACTTATTCGATTATGATTCACTTATTTAAATTGCTTGCACATTGGCCGAAAAAACAGGACAAATAACGAAAGGTTTGTTTGCTCACGAGATAAACCTAACTCAGCAGATTCAAGTTGCAGGATAGCGAAATAAACAAAAAAATTTCTGTTTTATAAATTATAACTTATTTAATTAATTAAATAGTTGGATGCTGAAGACTTTGAATTGCTTCACTTCACGCTCTGGCCCTTGAAAACATTTGCTTCTCTTATACTCAAGTTCTTGAGGAAATGAAACTTTAATGTGATTGGCTAGCGAAAATTTATTCTATTAGTTGTTGAATATTTTTTATTGTTTATAGAGGCAGACATATCCGGATGAATATTATACGGAGGGTGTGATCCGATTATATTCAACCCTTTGAGATAATGCGTCTATCTCGTTTACAATGCCTCTTGATTCCTCCTGATCCATAAAATACGTTTTCATTCGCCATTTGAAAAGGAAATTAATAAATTTAAAAGGTTTAGGTGGTTTCGGACTAAATTCGAACACCATTTCCTTATAAGTTTTAATTTGTTTTTATTTTATTTATTTTTTTGTCTTACCTTAGTTTCTCTATGATTGTTTTTGTCCACGATGTTGAGTGTTGTCAAGTATTATGAAAATTAAGGGAAAAAAGTGAGCCTGTGCGGGGGTGGAGAGGAAAAGGTGGGGGCGTTCCGGCGGTCCCTGTATATATATAAGGGAACGAGAATCTTTCATCCCCCACATTCTATACCCGACCTCCCTCAGGACCACCTCGACACTCGCAGACACGTAAGTCTCTGGAAAAATCTCGATATTATCAAAACGATATTATATTAATAAAATTATAATGTCGATTAAAAAGGCAATCGATGCTAGTTTAAAATTCTACAAATTGGACATGACTTCAAAAAATATTTTTATTAACAGATTTTTCTAATCGCTAAAAATTTATTTTATAAAATTATTTATCCTATAGTCTTCACGAAGTAATTTTATTTATTTAAAAATTTCTCCTGTTTTCTGATTTTATTATAAAAATCTGACAGGAATATTGAAAATTCAGTCTCCACCTCATACAAAAGTTCACAAAAAAAGAAAGAGAGAAAAAAATCAGCTAAAATGGTTAACTTAGATTATTTTTTAAAAATTCATTTTCACATATTAATGTAAAGCTGGGTCAACTTGAAAGCCATTATCGTTGAAAAGCTACACGTTTTTTAGCGAAAAGTCTAGTAGGTATTAAAACCTTATTTTTATAGAATAATCAATTCTAATTACTAACAAACATTTTTGTTTATTTTAAAATTTATGGTCTAATCTTTTTTTTATGTCATTTTATAGTAAATTTGTAAAAATATTGGTTTTTTTGGCCAGAAAAAGAAGGAAAAAATAAATAAAAATTATTTTTGCTTAAACACACAGGTTAGTTCAATTTAGTATCTCAAAAAAATTGGGTTAAGGCATACTAAACTGAGTGAAACCCCGTTAGCTAGGGTTTCCTATCTCAATCCATCTTGGAGCTATGATTTTTAAAAACACGGTTTTTTCACTTAAAACCGTCAATATCTCAAATAAACTTAATATTTTTAAATTTCTAGTGCCAGATTTGAAATCAGCGTTACATTTTACGTTAGAAATGATAGTTTTGAACCATTCATGATAACCAAAAAGCCCAAAAATAAGAGAATTCGTTCACGTTATTTAATGTTTCAGGCTAAATAGTAAAAAATAGCTCCCCAAGTCCTACTAATAAGGTCTTCAAATGAAGAATTTTTTACAGAAAGTTGTAAATCTCTAGCATTTGATATGTATTTTGGCGAAATTTTGAAAAAAGCTTTTTGATGAATGGTTACAAACTATCATTTCTAATCTAAAATTTACCGCTGATTCCAAATCTGGCACCGGAATTTACAGCTAATATGTTAGGGAATATGAGATATTGACGGTTTTATGTGAAAAAAAAAAGTGTTTTTAGTGAAAAAAATCTTTAAAAAATCATAACTCCAAGAAGGATTGAGACAGGAAACCCTAGCGTGGTTTTACTCAGTTTAGTATGTACCTATGCCATTTTACATACTATACCCTGAATGCTAGGAAACATGATAGGAACCACTGTATTTTCGTGATCCCCAGAGCTTCCTGATCATAAATATACAGGCCTCTATCCTGGGAGCCTCCGTGACGATCACCTCAATAGCCTCTTTCCTACAGAAATCCGCTTTAAAAAAAATGAATAAACGAGAGAAGATTTCATGCATAATAAATGAGCTCAATTTTACGTACTAATTCCCCATTTCCAACTCTCAAAAATGTTTTAAAGACTTTTTAATTTATTTTAAATCTTTAGCATTTCGAATGTTTAAAAATAATTCTATGTAGGTAGGTAGTCACTTAGAATTTGAAAACTTTTCCTATTAAACAAAATTAATTAGAATGTGAATGACAAATTGAAAATGTAGTTTACGCATTTTAGTGATTTAAAGTTTTGTAAATTCTGTATAAAAGATCGTCTTTTTGGGAGATAGTCATAAAAGAAAAGAATAATTTTTATAAAATTGAATTAGACTTCTCGCTAAAAACTTTTAAGTAATATCTTAGTTTTTTATTTTGTTAGCAAGATGAGATTTTTTACTTTCGTTATTTTGTTTCTTGAAAGAAAAATTTCTGTAAATGATCATTTAGAGGAAATTTGCTTGTGACGATGTCTCCTCATTTCAATAAAAAATGAACATCAATTTTTGCATATAAATGATGTCATTTTATACCAATAGAGGAAGAAAATTGGGATTTGGCTCTATTAAAGGGAATTTTTTCGTTTTTCTTCGACGGCTATTAACAAATTGGAGTAATTTTTAGGTTAGTGGGGAGCGAAAAGAAAAAAAAAGCGCTTTGCAGAATTAACTTTACTTTTACCATTTCTATCAGCTTAAAAGCAATCAGGTTAAAGAATAAAAAAGAAAGGGGAGAAAACATTGTAAACACGGTTTTATCGGATATTTTTTTCTCTCTTAAATTCTCGGATCTAACGTGAAATTACTATTCTAGAAAGTTTTAAACTATGTTTGTCTTTAGGGACAATTAACTTGGTAAATTCGTTATTTCAAGTGAAATTCTGAGCAAATAAAACAATGCCACAAAGCATTGTCATTAAAGACAAAGGAGCCGAAAAGGGGGTGGAATGTGAATTAGAAAAATTATGTCAGATTAAGGATATGTGAGGTACATACCTAAAGTTCTATTCTGGATTAGAATCTAATGAAGTCAAGTGAAATTTTCTTCCAAAATCCAGGAAAGGATGGAAGAATACCAAAACGGTGAACCCATTAGCTCTAATCTTTTAAATGCTTGTCTCTTGAAAATTTGGGCATTTAGACTAATTTCTTTACGAAAAGTTGCACTTTTTTGATCATTATATGGAGGAAAATTTAGGCTTTTTTTTTTTTTTTTTTTTTTTTAGCGGATTTTCGTAGGAAAATAGGCTATTGAGGAGGTCGTCACGGCGGCTCCCAGGCTAGAGGCTTATATATTCGTGATCAGGAAGCTCTGGGAATCACAAAAATATAGGATGTTCCTTTTTTCTCTCCATAGTAAGGATCAGCGCATATTATGTGCTACAGTCATACCAAAATTCAAAGAATGTTTGGGAGTGGAAAGCGAAAAAAATTCGTTGAAAAATGTTGTTTTTAGTGGTAAATTAATTTGCTCTAAAAACATTGTTTCGTTTTTTCAAATAAAAAAAAATTAGTGAAGCTTCAGAGTCTGAAGTTCAGATTCTCTTTTAAAAAGGCTCGAAATGAAGAAAAACAAATAAAGAGTGGACGCTTCCGGGCTCGGTGAGTAAATGAAAGCAAAGCCTACACTTTTCACTCGCATTTCTATTTAGTTTGATTTCATTTGACAAGATAAGGGCAGACCGTGTTGCCCATAAATGCTCTTACGCAAAGGAACTTTTTTCCAAACTAAACTTATTTGGGTTTTTTATTCGAGTAGGGGCTGATTTAGAAAAACGTGTACCTAAAATAATTAAAATGCAGTGACGTAAATATTTATAATTATGTAATATTCTCAAAAGCAACACCTCTCTAAAAAGGGATTAAATGCTTATAAAGGAACTTTGGAAACTTAATTAGTAAGCTGGAAAAAAAAGCGATCCTTGACGATTTGATGTTTTTCGTCCCCTTGGAAGCCCGCACAAAAACATGCTTACAAACGTTTGTCAGCATCAAACTAGGAGTTTCTTTGTAACTTAATTAAAGGCTTTGACCTCTTTTGTTTTCATTATGGTTTTTTATCATCAATTTTTTTGTCACTTTGATCATAAAGGGTTGGTTAAAAATAATATTTTTTTTATGGAAACATGAAAGTGGGAGGATGTCAAAATTTAAAGGTTATAAGGTCGGTCGGACTTCTTTTGATGAGGAGTGCGAAACGTGCTTCGAAAATCTTCGATCCCCTGAGGGGCTTTCGTGGCTCGATTTACCGGACAGCTTGGAAAAAAAGGAAACTTTTTTCGATCAGGATGCTCTAAGAACGTTGATGGTTTTATTTAGTTGTCTTATCCTTCGTTGCGACCAATTTAAACTTCTAAACGAAAGAAGAACAAAAAAAATTGATTTGAAATCCATCGTTTCAAGTTTTTTTGACCGTTCAAAACTTCGGTATTTAGATCGACAAAGTTTGAATTCAAAATGAATCTGGAACAAAAACTTTTGAAACCGAATTTTTTAATCAAGCCCAAATAAGTTTTGTAAAATGCAATACCTGATGAAGTTTTTTGTTTGTTTTTCTAATAGGAACTTATAGTTGCTCGCCGGTCTTAGTTTGCAAGTCCACATTCCTCTTGTGGAGCTATTGAGGTCGGTCTCATGGAGGATTTCGCTTTATGTATTTTGTCCCTTTTGGCCCTAAGACTCTTTTTTGTTTTAATTTTCTCCTGCTCCAAGACCCACGTGGGGGCTATCACCATATTGGCCACAGAAACTTGGACGTATTTGACTAATAATCTAATATTTAAATTGAAATATGGTCGGCTTTATAATTTATTGTTTAAAATTAAATCCGTGTACCCTATCTATCAAACCTTCCGACATCATCGGTAATTAAAACGCTCTCGATTCTTTACAGTCAAATTGAAAATTGAGCAATTATGGAGGGGATTGGATTTATTATATTCCGTAGAATAGCCCTCTGTTAAATGAAGTTAGGGAAATTAGCCTCCGATGGGATTTTCGCAGAATTCCGCTATTCGATCACTTTCAAAATGACTCACCCAGCGGACCTATAGGATACCGCCTGAAGATAACAATATCTCTCTAATCTTGAAGGATTTAGTAATAATCTCCCACTATACAGTAACCATCAATCTCCCGAGTATGTTTGATCACATTTTTTTTTAGATAAGAGCCTTTAAACCATGTAATCACGGCATGGAAAAAACAGATTTTTTATCAATTGTCGGGAAAAAGATTAAAAGAAAGAGTTAACCGTTATTTACTCGAAACTTCTGGAGGGCATCAGAAGCTTCCTGGTTTTATTGCCCCCTTTTCGTGCTCCGTTTCATCCTTGATTAAAAATTGTGTCCCTTTTTCGTACTCTATTATTAAACTTGACAATCACGTTGCTTTCTGGTTCTCTTATATATTTGAATTGATGCCCTCATACTTGCGAAACGGCGACAACTTTTCCAATAAGGGATATCAATATTTTATATGGAGATACATCTCTTACGTTTTTGATCTCGACAAAATATTTTGACCTTTCATTTTCAAACATTTTTTTAAAATTGCAAATTGAGATTCAATTTGGAGCTATCTTGTCAAGAGTTTGCTGCGGACATTGTCATGATAGCGTGACTGAAGAACAATGGAACGTATTTTTATAAACGTATATGGTAGGGTGCTTTTATTGAAGATATTTTAACAATAGCTATAAATTAAATAACAACCTACCATTTAAACGAAAATCGATTTTTATGTACAAAAAATGGTCGATTATTAGCATTCATTCCCTTGATTACGTTCAAGATGAATTTCATCCTTGTCATTGAAATCGTAGACCCTTAGAGAGACTTTGACAGTAATCGATGACGTTTAAGTTACTCCGGTTCACTTCCATGAATACTGATTTTCTTAAGTGTAGAGCATTTTTTCGTTGAAAATTCTTTTTAAGCCAAAAGGTTTTTATTTATAAATTCATTATTATCATTTGATTACTTCTCGTAACTCATCAAGAATCGGTTTTTGAGGAGTCAAAGGTCGTAATTTTCCGCTTTTGATGTCACAGATTGATGGTAAAGTTAAAGCTTACCCGGACCTCTTCCAGCTGGGATTCCCAACGACTATAGGTCAAACTTTTTGATCATTTTGACACAAAGTTTTTTGATTCATCTCTCCCAATTTAAGGAAAAGAATTTAAGGGAAGACTCATTTGTATATCAACTCATCTGACATGATTTATATTCCCAAGATTAATGGACAACGTTTCCACTTCGAAGGAAATTTATCTTTTTAGGGAAAAATTGAAAAAAGAGGGAAATTTAAATAAAATACCTACCTAGGGACTACTGAAAGGTCTGGTTTGGTAGGAAGTGGAACCACCAAAACGTGTCTTTTTCATTGAATTATGGGATTTTTCAGCCTCTTTTCCATTGGATTAGGGCTTAAATGAGGAGATGAATTGAATAGTTGAAACTGAGTGAGTAAAAGAGGGAAATTTTGATGTAAAAGTAGGGGAAAAGGATATTCCAAGAGGTGAGGAAAATGACAAAAATGACCTTTTCCCAGGTGATGTTGTCAATGAGGCTTTTTATGCGGATCAGTGACCTATCAGTATTGTTTGTTTTTATGATTTTCCGGCCTTTCCAATTAGCCCACGTTGTTAAAAACTAGTTCACCAAGCTCACCAAATTGGGTCGAAATCGTTCCAACGATATTCGAGCCTTTTACGACGCTTGACACTCCAATGGAAACCGTTAAAGAAAAAACCGATCGCGAGCTCTCGAATAATCAAACTAATATTTTTAATTACAAGTTTTTTTTAAAATCTTTTTATTCATCTCTACAAAGTGAGGGTTAAGTCAGGCGAAAAAATCCTGAGGGGAATAAAAAGGCTCTTTTTCAATTCAAACAGTTTTAAAAAGCAGGATATCTTAATTATGAAATATTTTACTTTTTTGAGCCTAACCTTTCCTTTATAACTTTATTACATATCAACTTTTCATGGCCGGTGAAGTGATAATTTATTAAAATCCCTCCAGTTACACCATTTTAAACTTCAATTTTTGAATGATCCGGAGAACGTGATTTGGAATTAAACTGTCAAAACGTTTGAACAGTAAAGGAAGATGGAAAACTTTGATGAACTCACGTGTTCAATTTCAATAACGACGAAAGAGTCAATATTTAATGTAAATACTTACGTATATTATAATTTCAACCATGTTTACCATTTTCGTATTAATTAACGTCATTCAAAGAAATGTAAATTAATAATGAGCGATTTTTTATGTCTGTTTATTATTTCGAGTGTCTCTTTGATCCCTTTAGCGCGATGAAGCGTTTAAAAGAGATTTGAAAATCTCCCTCGTTTTTTTCCCTTATTAATTTTGAACGAAATAAGAAAAAATTAAAAAATTATAAGCCAACAGAAAAATGGAGCTTCAAAGAAACTTTGAATATTTAAAAAAAATTGATACGTTCCGGTAACCTTTATGTTTGAGAGGTTGCGAAATAGGGTCATAAAAACAAATGACGGACAAAAAATCTTAGATTATCGACCCCACTTGAATTATTCATAGCTAGCTCATTAAAATGTTGGGGCGAACTGTGACGTTTGCCCTAGAAGCAATCTAGCCGAAAAAATTTAATGAATAAATTCAAAATTAGTTTCTCTAGCTTGACATGTCTTTAAAAATCGACCCTCCAAATTGGAGAAAAACCAATTTTTGAGAAAGTTCCTGTTTTAGGGGTTCCACTTCCATAACTAACAGAAGAGACCAGACCTTTTTAAGCCTCTCTGGTAAAAAACGAGAGAATTTTTTAAATTATTACAACTCCACAAAGAATTTCACGTTCTTTCTAGCTTGAATTCTTGAAACCGAAACAGTTTATTAAATTAGCAATACCAAAGGCTTTTACTTTTCCAAGTAAAATAAATTGTGAAAAGTTCGTTTTTAAGGTTATTTATATGAATAATTTGAATACTTGGTTGTATTTTCCTTTGAAACGTCTTTAACAATCGTTGAACACGTGCCTTGCATGTGATACTATTTAAATTGAGATTTTTTAACAAAAATTTAAAGTTTTGAGTTCATAAAGGACCAAGTACAAATGGAAAAGCTAACTTTTGTAATATTGCCCCTTTAAACACCTTTTTCTTTTATTTACACGACACATAATTTCAAGAAACTTTTCACATTTTAAAACTTGAATCTTTGAAGTGGGGTTTATTACATTTTTTCCCTACTTTAGAGTCCATTTTATGTCTTCTTGGTAAAAAAATTAATGTAGTTTATATGTCTAAAGATGAAAGAAATATCAAAAATTGAGAAATCTCGAGAAAGTTTAGCCGAAGCACTTTCACTGATAATGGAGGCTGAAATTTTGGTCATTAGAACTCTTAAAGTGATTATTTGGGCTCAGGAAGTTTCGAAGATCAGCTCGTTTTTAAGAAAAGTTGGAATATTTAAGGGTTTCTACTTATTTTCAAACCTTCTCTTTAGCTTTAATCAAATTAACTGTCCATTTTAAAAATTCTTCACGAAATTTCTGTTGTCTATAAAGTGTAAATATAAGGAAGGATGAAAGGATGGCGTCGGAGGTGAGCGAAATCGTATTAACCAGGATTGGGTTTTTCCCATAGGGAATCTCACCACATTTACACCCCACTCGCCAAAACAGTACAAAAAATAAAGCTCAGAAAACCATCAAAATCCATTAATTACTGAGTGTGTGTAAATAATGAATTTCGAAACATTCCGGACACACAAAACGGGCCCATCGCTTCGCATACGTTTAATTAAAACTTAACGACTTTCAGTCACCGTTAAAACATTTGAACGAAACCTCGCTTCAATAAGCACATCACAGAACCTTCAGAATTCATAGAATTCCCAATTATGGCATAATTCAGATATTAACGTCTAGATTATTACAAATTTCGTACGAGGGTTCCTGACTTTGTGCTTTCAAATATGATCGAATGCTTTCCTGATTTCCGAGTACCAGATGCGATTGATCCTCCGTCAATAACATATTTTGTATTATACAGGACCCTACAAAAGTAGCCCATTTTCAGGGCGGACTGGCCCGTTGGACAGAACGGGGTCAGTTTTTTTGTGTGCAAATATCCCCAAAAATTCGTCAAAAACCTCAAAATCAACATTTTTAAGCCTAATTTTGGTCAAAAAACCTCGAAATCAACACTTTTAAAGCCTAATTTTGGTCAAAAAACCTCATATTCAACTTACATTTATAAAGCCAGATTTTCGACAAAAAACCTCGAAATCAACATTTGTGATGCTTAATTTTCGTCAAAAAACCTCAAAATCATGATTATAAGAGGAAATATTTCTGTCAAAAAATCTCAAAATCAACGTTTTAAGTGCAATTTCTTTTGTCAAAAACCTCATAATCAGCATTTTAAATCCCAAATTCCCATCCGGGCGCCCCCTTAACTGAAAACCCACCCACACCCTAAGGTCCCAGTCCGCCCCTGCCCATTTTTACTAAAATAATGGTAGCATTGTAGTGTAAAAACTTATTTCTGACATTGCAATTTTTTTTATACAAAATTGATTTTAGTTGCTAATTTTATTATAATAATACTGTAAATTGAGCCTACCTCGTTGCCTTGAATTATGGGGTTAGAATTTGTTCCGTTAATAATATAGTTTCTTCATTTTTTTTTTAAATTTCTTTGTTGAGTTTATCTACAAGTTATCCGGTTATATGTTTTTATTTTCATTGGTATATGTGTTGTAGAGTTTTGGTCCAAGTGTGCTACCCTGTGGCACTCCTTTACCTAACCATTTTCACTTACTATGAAAAATTCTTTCCCTCTAAAATGAAAATTTCCACTAATTGCCTTACATTTGGCTCCAAAATGTGCGTCGTGTTCAATTCTCCAGCCAAAATTATATTAAATATGCACTCCGATTTCACTCAAATTTTCAGGGTTCGTCTAGACGGTCCCATATGAATATCACAGCAATTGGATATGTGGTTACTCATTTATATAAACGTTTTGCTCGACCTATCAAACCAAATGCGCTGAAATTTTCAGGGATTGCAATATGGTGGTTTTCCATTACGTTTCCATCAATAATTTGGTATTTTTCGACCAGTTGCCAGATTTTTTAAAATTCGCAATAATTTTTCAACCCGTGTTACAACGTTGTGGAGCTTTTTCTGGAAGTAATTAATCAAAATCTACTCTCGCTAAGTCACTTTTGATGCTTTTTGTACCGAAAATGTCATTAAACCTCGATTTTTTGCTATTAACGATCATAGACGTTCGAAGAATTCCTGACAAAGAAATGGACGTTTGATTCTTTTCTCGTGTCGGTGGCCGGACTCTCGGAAAGGGGAGCATCCAGACAATAATCTCAGATCACGCGACACTCAAGCAGCAGAGCACGTCTCAAATACCTAATCTGTCATCCCGTTAACAACTTGGAAGTAAAAGAAAACTTTTCTTTCAAGAAAATCGTTTTATAATAAAATTATCGTTAAAATAGCGATTTTTTTAGACAATTTTATTTTTAAAAGGAAAAGTTTTAATTTAAAAAGCGCAATTTTTTTTATCTTTTACAATCAGTTTTTTGAGAGTCGCTAAGTCACGTCCTTCCTAATTGAACTGCAACCTTTTTAATTATTTTTTGTAATATAATATATTTGCACTTTTTCTTTGTAATGAGTTCAAATCAAACAAAAAAAATTTAAAAAATAAAAAAATAAATTTCATGTTTTTCTTAAAACTTTTAAAATATAATATGAAGAAAAATCCATTTTCCACAAATACAAGGTTAAAAAAAATGAGGATCCTCTTTATACTGTTTATAAATAATTCATTTTTGAGTGTAAGGTCAAAAGGAGGATTGTGTTAAAAATAATGTTATCCGCCGAAAGGAAATTGCACTTGAATTTAATGGAAAGAACGATTTATTCTTATATCGGTAGTCCAGGAAATGGCCTCCTAAAGCCAAACTAAAGAAATTAAATAATTTATCACCATAATCTACTTTTAAAATATTTGCACTGACCTTTCCGACCTTAAAAATTCATTTTTCAAACTTGAATAAATGAAGAAAACGAGGGTATAATTGCGCGTTTTGACTAATTAAACGGCTCCCTATTGTTCCTGTCTGGGCTCTTTTTTCCCGTTTTGAAATACAAAATAAAAAATGGATTTTTAGTACAGTATGACTCACTTAAAATTAATTAAAAGAAACAATCAATTTTAATCAGAAGCAGACGTCATCTTCTGTAAACGTCGTCTCAGATATCTTATTCATTATATGCGATAATTTACATTTTACGACCTAATGCGAACTTTTGTGTAAATCAATGTCTATTCAAGCGTGAAATTGGTTTTTTAAAAACTAATTTCTAGGCTTTTTATTGATGAAAACGTTCAATTTCATTATTTTTTTGAACTTTCTCGAAAATGAGCGTATTACAGGTCCAATCTTCACCAAATTTTCACCAAATACAGGGCAGAGCCTTAGGAGATTGGGACTAGGAACGCGGCAGCGCTCCGCCTATCAAATAAACAGGTCTCTTAAAAAACACACTTTTTGAGAAGGTTAACATTTTGGTTGTTCCACTTCCATAACCACCCACCAGACTTTTTTTTTTCTTTGGTGTAATTTAGTTGTGAAAAGGGCAAGACGTGTCTTATTGTTTGGAAGTTGTTAAGCCTTAATTAGGGAAATTCTGGTTTAAAGTTTTGTCCAGAAATTCGTGTACTTTTTGTAATCAATACGTAAGATTTAAGGAAGTTTGTGATTTACTTTTGGTTGTATAAAATATTCTAATCAAGTCCCGAAACAATATAATCTGGTTTGGGAATTGGGGGTCTAGAAATACGGTAGAGTGTTTTCTTGTGAAATCCACACTTCAATGTGGGCTTTCATTCTATGGGGTGAATACGGAATCAACTTTGCGACGGTGTATCGTATGGCGGAAGAGGGGAAAAGGAAAAATCGTAAATAATATTTGAAGGGCGATGGAAGGGCGTTAATTGGTTTCAATTACAGTTTGAATAATTTGTTGGACGGAATTTGTTTTTTTCAGTATGAACTCGATCTTGGTGTCACTTTTTCTTGTCGCTGCCGCTGTCGGTTGCTTGGGGGCTCCGGGCCCCAACTGCTCGCCGGCGACTCTCGAAGAGCAGCCTCCAAGTGTGAAGAGAATTTGCTTCGAATTGTTCAAAATCTTCAATCCGAACGCAGAGCAGGCACTGATGGACGAAGGATATCTACGTAAGTTCAGGGGCGGACTGGCCCGTGGACATAACCAAAGAGGCGCGGGTCAGGTTTTTTTTTGTTTTTTAGCGTTATTTTTGCTCAGTGGCTTCCAAACTGGAGGCGCGCCCCCCTAGGGGGGCGTAAGCTGTCCCCAGGGGGGTGTGGGAAAGCTCAAGATTTTTTTTTGTGTGCAAATATCCTCAAAAATTCGTAAAAAACCTCAAAATCAACATTTGTGAAGCCTAATTTTCGTCAAAAAAAAACTCAAAATCAACATTTAAAAGCCAAATTTTCTTCAAAAACCTCAAAATCAACATTTAAAACCTAAATTTTCTTCAAAAACCTCAAAATCAACATTTGTAAACCCTAATTTTCGTCCAAAAACCTCAAAATCAACATTTATAAAGCCAAATTTTCGTGTAAAACCTCAAAATCAACATTTGTAAAGCCCAATTTTGGTTTAAAAAACCTCGAAATCAACATTTATGAAGCCAAATTTTCTTACAAAAACTTCAAAATCAACATTTAAAAAGCCAAATTTTCGTCAAAAACCTCAAAATCAACATTTGTAAAACCTAATTTTAGTCAAAAAAAAACACCTCAAAATCAACATTTATGATGCCTAATTTTCGTCCAAAAACCTCAAAATCAACATTTATAAATGCCTAATTTTCGTCAAAAAACCTCAAAATCAACTTTAAATTGGCAATTTTTTGTCAAACCCTCCAAATCATGGTTATAAGAGCAAATTTTTTTTGTCAAAAAATCTCAAAATCAACGTTTTAAGTGCAATTTCTTTTTGTCAAAAACCTCAAAATCAACATTTTAAAACCCAAATTTCCTTCAAAAACCTCAAAGTTAATATTCAGAACATTTGTTCATTTGTTTAAAAGGGGGCGCACTGTGAAAACCCACCCACACCCTAAGGTCCCAGTCCGCTCATGCGTAAGTTTATGCAATTTTCCCCTTCAATATTCCAAGCCTGTTTCAAGTCCACTCTTCTACACAAACAAAATTTTCTATTCTTAAGAACCTTTTCTTATTCAATTCCGAAAATCCTTTCACGATTCAAAGGAAGTCTTTTATATTAAAATGATTTCTTTTTAGGCTATTCTTACCGAAATTTCAATATTTTTTCTCGAAATGTTTCAGCGGTCCTGAGAGATGGGATTTACGACAAAGTCATAAGGCCAGACGGTCCAGACTATAAAGTGAAAAGGCAAGACGTCGACCACGTCTTTTTACGTTTCGGCCGTCGGCGTTGAGTCTTTCCACGTTATAAATCACAAAGAAAAAAATAAAAATTAAAAAAAAAATTCTGTCTCCATTTTACCCCGACCCAAAGACTGTTTTCCTTTATTTATAATTTTTTCTTAGATAAGAAAAACGAGTTTTCGACCTTCCTCTTCTTTTCGATCCCCCAAAATAATGTATTTTTTGTAATATGTTTAATATTTGAACAACCTTTATTTTTTTAATTCGTCAATTTTTTGTCGTCAACTCGTTAAAAGTATGGAAATGTTCAGTATTAAGAATATTTAAATTAATATGTAAATGTGAATCCTATATTAATAAAAAAGTTTAATAATTTTCCCTGCCTCTATGTTATTCTTTCGAAACCTAATATTATTTCAAAATTAAAATCGTGATGAGACCGGAGCCTCCTCGCACCGACCGCAACAGCTTCATCTCCTTTGGAAATCAGCTAAAAGTTACACACAATTATTTGTTTGAAAAGCTACAGTTACGCTCAACCATAATGTCGCGCTGGTTTAGTCTATTGAGTTTGATGGCTTCCGAAAAAGTTGAGAATAAAAGAAGTTTACGTTCATATTTCATACATAAGACGTTGACATCGCCAATTAAATTGTTGTAACAATGGTAAGGAGTAATTAATGGGAGGCGAGGTTCAAACAATAGTTTCAGTTAATGAGCTTACCACTTTATAAAGAGTTCTATTTTAAGCCTCTAATTTAATGTTTGGCGAAACGATAAAATCGTTGACCTTTTCAAACAGAAGGTATTCGGTTGTTTGACGAGTTTTTCAAAAGGAAAAAGGGACACAGGAGTTAAGGGAATTACCAGAAGCTTTCATTTCCTCGGCTTCCTTCTCGATCCGGTGGACTGAACAGTTTTACCTTCTCGAACCCCTCATTTTTGTTTTTATAATTATGTTAAGTATAATTTGTCCCTTTTTCAGCCTTTATTAGTTTTTTCGATGAATCATCAAAGTTTATAAAAACGGCTTCCCATGTGAGTAGGCTAACCTTCAAGAATGGTATACTGAGCCTGCAAGACCGTGTGAAAAATGGTTGATTACGCATTGAGAATCACTTTTAAAAATGAAAGCTGATAAAGGTGCACTAAATCCTGCGTGCATAATACACTTTTTGTTCTCGGACACCTGTGTCGCTTCTATAAATATTTAATGCTACAACTGATGAACTCGATGGATGGTAAGTTTCTCAACTTTTACTGGAATGGAAATCGATGGAGCACCCATGGGAGTATATTAATATGAGCGATAAAAACCTAAGAAGTGAACTGTTAAATAAAAACATTTATTAACTATCTTAAAAATAAAGTTATTTTATTACCCACGAATCGAGTCAGGTGGTTTTAGTTTGATCTTCATCTTTGCACCATATACAGGGCATAGCCTTAGGAGGTTGGGACTACCAAGGCGGTAGTGTTCCGCCTCCCACAAAATTGGAGATTTCGATAGAAAATCACCGATCTTCGCCTAGGAGAGCAAAGGGTTAATACTTTGTTTCGTCAAGTGAAAAGTCTGGCAGATAATCGGCTAGTCAAAATGGGCACAGTATTTGTAACTCAGGAACGTTTGGTCCTCTCCAAGTTAGGGTCTTTCTGGAAAACCCTGTAAGTTGGATCCGAAATTTGTTGATCCCAATCGATTCCTCGCTAAAATCTAAGGGGGTTTTACTTAGATCTTTTCATCAGGTCAAAAACCTGCTGGTCCACTCTTGCTGTCACGCCCAATCACTTCTTCACTTTGATTACTCAGTTTTATGGTTATAGACTCAAAAATTGAGCTAAAAATCCATTTTATTCAGTACACATGTAACCAATTTATTTTATATGACGTCATTAATGTTCTGATGGACGTCAACACGAAGATTGGCTGATAAGTGATAACAGTCTTCAAACCTTCCAATTGTGTAACCAGACTTTTCACTTTGTAAATACTAAATACATAAATGTTCCAGAATTTCTAGTTTCGTTGACGTTCTTTAATTTAACATCGCAATGAGATCAGGAAAACTTATAGATATCAGTAAATCATCGGTAAGTATTCCACTCTTTTTGCCATTTTAGTTGTTACGAACTATTGCACATTTTTACTCTTGTTTTCAACCAATGTCATCGTTTTACGTATATGAAAGCACAGAGAAGACAATCTCTGCCTTCTTTGTGATGTATAGCATACGCATGAGCAAAAAAATTTGATATTCTATGTCTTTTTAACATTTAATGGTCTGCCCTACGTGCCTTCCATACTGTTCTTTTGCTAAAGTAGTTGTAAGATTGATTTGTAGATATGTAACCTTGTTGTCTGTTTTAGTTGGTAAGCTTGAAAGCAGAACTTGCGAAAAAGCAAGAAGAAGCGAGACAAATCAAGGAAAGTGGAACTTTCGTGAAACTTCCACCTCGTCCCAAGCCGTTGACGAAGGTGAACGCTGGGGTCAACGAAAGGAATCGAAAAGATCTTGAATTAACTTCAGAAGAGGTCGATCTCTTGAAAAAGTCAAGGTATTTCATCAAATATTACTTTTCAGTGTAAGACTTCTGTGGCAATATTCCTGCTAGATGTTGTCTCTAGTATGTGATCTCGGTTTGCTATGTCCAGCATTCATTCCACTGGTCTCCAAAGCAGAGATGGGCGGATTCCTATCTAAGAATTCGTTTGGATTCACACTTTTTAAGGCTATTTTTCATCAAAATCAACATTTTAAGAGCCAATTCTTCGTCAAAAACATCAAAATCAACATTTGAAAAGCCTTATTTTCGTCCGAAAATCTCAAAATGAATGTTTTAAGAGCCACTTTTTGTGAAAACCTAAAAATCGAGGTTTTAAGAGCCCAATTTTCATCAAAATCCTCAAAATCAAGTTTCAAAGCCAATTTTTTGTCAAAAACCTCAAAATCAACATTTGTAAAGCCTAATTTTCGTCCGAAAATCTCAAAATGAAGGTTTTTAAGAGCCACTTTTTGTCAAAACCTCCAATTTAACATTTGTAAAGCCTAATTTTCGTCCGAAAACCCCAAAATCGAGGTTTTAAGAGCCATTCTATGTCAAAACCTCAAAATGAAGGGTTTAATAGCCAAATTTTTGTCAAAAACTTCAAATTCAAGATTTAAAGCCAATTTTTCGTCAAAAACATCAAAATCGACATTTAAAAAGATTAATTTTCGTCCAAAAACCCCAAAATCAAACGTTTTAAGAGCAAAGTTTTGAATACATATAACTTTTGAGAGAAGTCGGTGAGAAAAGAAGAAGAAAATTTGGGCTTTAAAATGTTGATTTTGAAATTTTTACAAAAAAAAAATTTGGCTTTAAAAATGTCGATTTTGAGGGTTTTGTCGAAAAACGGGCTCTTAAAACCATGATTTTGAAGTTTTTGACGAAAATTTGCCTCTTAAAACCTTGATTTTTAGTTTGACAAAAAAATGGCTCTTAAAACCTTCATTTTGAGGTTTTCGGACAAAAACTAGGCTCTAAATAAGTTGATTTGGACTGAGGTTTTTGACAAAAAATTGCCTCTTAAAATGTTGATTTTTATGTTTTTGACGAAGAATTGGCTTTAAAACATGATTTTGAGGTTTTTGACGAAAAATCGCTTTTAACAACTTGATTTTGAGGTTTTCGGACAAAAACTAGGCTCTAAATATGTTGATTTGGAGGTTTTTGACAAAAAATTGCCTCTTAAAATGTTGATTTTGATGTTTTTGATGAAGAATTAGCTTTAAAACTTGATTTTGAGGTTTTTGACGAAAAATCGCTTTTAACAACTTGATTTTGAGGTTTTCGGACAAAAACTAGGCTCTAAATACGTTGATTTGGAGGTTTTTGACAAAAAATTGCCTCTTAAAATGTTGATTTTGATGAAAATAGCCTTAAAATGTGTGAATCCAAACGGATTCATAGATACGAATCCACCCATCTCTGTTCCAAAGTGGCCTGAGATTGCTTACTACATATACAGCTACCGAGATTTCCCTCAATTTTTTTAGCTCCCTGTGAACCAATTAACTCATAGGCCAAACTTTATAACCTACAATTTTGATGTTTCAGGGAAGTTCTTGAAATAAAAGCCTCACTCTACGATAAGCTTCAAAATGGATCTTTGGTGTCTGAAGATGGAAAAGAAAGGTTTCTGGTCGACTTTGGCCGCAAGTCCCCTCAGCCGAGTGCATCCGATCGAGAGCCTAAGAAAAATGTTGACTTGAAAAAATTCGACGATGAATTAGAAAAAATCTCTGAACCAGTACCAGATGACGATGTTCCCGATACAACAAACTACAATGATGGAGAATGGTATGATTTATAATTTTAACTGTCTGCTGGAAGAAATTGGGGACTTATTGAAACTTTTACAGTTTGTTCAGGGCTATGGTAGGATGACCCTCTTAATTTTTCCAACTCGAGAAACCTGTGCTACCCTCAGGAGGGGCAAAAAACCAAGCTGATTTTTGGTTTTTTGCCTATAAGTCCTAAACTAAGCGGTTTATGACAAAACACACTCTATTCAATATTGTAGGGCATAAAATTTTCAACAATTTATAACTTAATAAATTTTCCCGTAACCTTACTGCTTATTGAGATACGCCCTATCAAAGTTTGAGAATTTCAAAAAACAGATGGTTTAGGCCCTCTAACAGATATTTATTAAGGTTCAAGAACGTAAGTTGAAAGGTGAAAGAAAGAAAAAAGCGGGAAAAAAAAGAAAAGAAAAAAGAGAGAAAAAAAAAGGGAGGTTGGTCTCTGCTCTCCCCTCCACCCAGGTGTTCTAGCATGACAAAATTTATGGTCAATAACCATAAAACTGACCCATCAGACTTATTGAACCTATTAGACTAATTGAACTTATTAGAGGGCCAAAACCATCTGTTAGAGGGCCTAAACCATCTATTTTTTGAAATTCTCAAACTTTGATAGAGCGTATCTCGATAAGCAGTAAGGTTACGGGAAAATTTATTAAGTTATAAATTTTGAAAATTGTATGCCCTACAACATTGAATAGAGTGTGTTTTGTCATAAAACGCTTAGTTTAGGACTTATGGGCAAAAAAACAAAAATCAGCTTGGTTTTTCGCCCCTCCTGAGGGTAGCAAAGGTTTCTCGGGTTGGAAAAATTAAGAGAGTCATTCCACCATAGCCCCGAACAAACTGTAAAAGTTTCGAAAAGTCCCCAATTTTTTCTATGTTCAATGTATTATATTATATTGACTGGACTATTTTATTTATTTCTTTTCAGGGTTGAATACACGGATTGTTTAGGAAGGACGAGACGATGTCATAAAACCGATTGGGATTTGATGAAAGACAAAGACAAAAATCTCGCGAAAACGTTACACAAGGAGCGAGCGGCGAACATCATTTCCAACCCTAATTTAACCGAAGAAGATTTGGCTGAAAAAGAAATGCTTTCTCATGACATGCATTTGGAGCTTTTGAGAAGAAAATGGGAAGACAAAGAACGTGAATTGATGGATAAAGACAACGTCCATTATGAAGATGTTCTGTTCGACGGTAAGCTTTTATTTTCTCCAAACAAAAGTTGTTTTCTCGCTAATTACTGCAGAGCCTCACCCCCCTGGGGCTGGTTGGTTAACCTTGTTCAACCGTCCACATTCTGACCATTAGTATTGCCCTTACATCGTGAATTTCATCCTTTTCAAACAATAAAGTATGACTAGGAAATTATTTATTTCATAAAACATAACAAATACATCTCGTTTTTTTAAAATTCATGGAATGAATGAAGATTGTCCCAAGTAACTTTTATGCTTAGGAAGTTATCTTGGTCACCTTTTCCGTCGCAAACTAAAAAGGTTGGAATAAACATTCGCATATAACAAAACAACAAATATCTACCATAGAATGTTCTTGCTTTAAAGACATCAGTCTGTTCCTTAAAAAACAAAAAATCACAGAATTTTTTCTATGTTGTTCTAAACATCCAAAAAACAAACTTTGGTATAACACAAACACTTGACTTATGGTGTAAAACTCGAAAGACCTTCAGGTTTAACCTCGCTAAAAAATTAATTTACAAAAAAATGAATACAAATATGGTTTTTAGGAACGATTGTGAGAAAACACCTAAAAACTAAAAACCAGGAAAAAATGAAAAGTATTCTTCTATCGCTTTCTTTAGCTAAAAGACTGGATATTACAGTTTCAAATGTATCAATGGAAGACACATTTTTGTTCCTTGTGGTTTTCCACACTTCTTCCTAACTTCTAAAATTAAATTCCTGCAATATCTAACAATTTTGAAATATTGGAGATACAACCAGATCAATTTTAATTAATCAGTGCCTTAAATTTACTATATTAATTTTAATTTAAAAAGTATTTGTATACCCTTATTTAGGTGTTTTATACAAAATTTTATTGTATGCGCTGACTTTATTGTCACCCGATGACAGGGGCGGATCAGGCCGCCGGTGGGCCGCTGCCCTCGAGGGCCGGTGAGGGCCAATAAACTAAAATAGGAGCAAAAAAAAGCTGAAAGAGTAAAAAATTCGAGATACTGAAATATTTCACAGGGGCCTGGGCTATTCGAGGGGAAATCGAGGTTTTAAGAGATAATTTTTCGTCGAAAAACTTCAAAATCGAGGTTTTAAGAGTTAATTTTTCGTCGGAAAACTTCGAAATCGAGGTTTTAAGAGTTGATTTTTCGTCGGAAAACTTCGAAATCGAGGTTTTAAGAGTTAATTTTTCGTCGGAAAACTTCGAAATCGAGGTTTTAAGAGTTAATTTTTCGTCGGAAAACTTCGAAATCGAGGTTTTAAGAGTTAATTTTTCGTCGGAAAACTTCGAAATCGAGGTTTTAAGAGTTAATTTTTCGTCGAAAAACTTCGAAATCGAGGTTTTAAGAGTTAATTTTTCGTCGGTAAACTTCGAAATCGAGGTTATAAGAGTTAATTTTTCGTCGAAAAACTTCGAAATCGGGGTTTTAAGAGTTAATTTTTCGTCGGAAAACTTCGAAATTTAGAGTTAATTTTTCGTCGAGGTTTTTGACGAAAATTTGGCTCTTAAACCTTTGATTTTGAGGTTTTCGGACGAAAATTAGGCTTTACAAATGTTGATTTTGAGGTTTTTGAAGAAAAATTGGCTCTTAAAATGTCAATTTTAAGGTATTTGAAGAAAATTTGGCTCTTAAAACCTTGATTTTGAGATTTTCGACGATAAAAGGCTTTTAAAACTTTTATTTTGAGGTTTATGGACGAAAAATGGGCTCTTGAAACTTTGATTTTGAGGTTTCTGACGAAAAATGTCTCTTAAAACTTTGATTTTGAGGTTTTTAGACGAAAATTAACCTTTACAAATGTTGATTTTGAAGAAAAAATTCTCTCTTAAAATGTCAATTTTAAGGTTTTTGACGAAAAAAGGCTCTTAAAACTTTGATTTTGAGGGTTTTTAAAGAAAAATTGGCTCTTAAAAAGTCGATTTTAAGGTTTTTGATGAAAAATAGCGTTAAAATATGTTCCGAAAGAGGGATATTTGGGGGGGGGGGGAAGCCGGTCTAGTGGATGCGCCCGGTAGGCCGAAAACGGCCCCTGCCCGATGAAGTGATTCTCATTCATTCTTTTTAACACATTTGGTCCTTTTGAAGGTTTGGTTGGACTAGGCGACGATGAGAAGGATTATGAGGGATGAGATAAAGTTTGGGATAAGTCTTGATGAATAGGATCCTTTGCTTGCGTCCACTTGATTTCGGTTGATTTCAATCGAGTTGTCGATGTCGGATTTCGCTTCGTGGGAAGACTGTCCGCTCCCTTCGACGATGTCTTCGTCGTCCGTCGGTTGTTTCTCTTCAATTTTAGGCGGTTCAGGTTTCCGACGGCCGGTCACATTCTTGTCTTTTTCATTACAGAGGGTACCCGAGCAATAACAGTACTCGACGTTATTCACCTCCTGGCAGATATTCATTAAAAGTTCTCCGCACGTCTTCGTAACATATTCACCTGGAAAACAAAATAAGTTAATATTCATTGTGATTTTCTCTTTTATGACAAGCTAATCTTATGAAGTTAACTTTGAACTGGATCAGTGACTGTAAACCAATTATATTCCTCTATTAGTTCAGAAATTTCCGCACAAACTTCGTTGAATCAAGATGTCACAACTCCGTACTATGCAATTAACTTTCTTAAAAAGAAGAATCTCTTATGCCTTGTTGCATTGAAATATTTTGACCCTTCTCAAAATGTTAAGAGTGTACAAAAGGCCCCCGGTTTTAGCTATCTCAGAACCTGTATCTTCGGTTGTACTCAAAATTTTTCTGCGAAAATTTTTTCATTTTTTTATTTTTGTTAATTAAATGGCGATCAACTAGCGTGCTCCTAAAAAATATTTCGCTACGAGAAAAAATAGAATAATCTTATAAGATTTGCTCCCGAACTTATGAACCGATTTTCGATTTTTTGGTCTCGTTTTTTCTAATATTTTTTGAAGATACTCCTAATGGAGTCGAATTTGATAATTTATACAAGAAATAAAATAAAAAACTGGAAAAATATTTTTTTGGAGCACATTAGTAGTTCGGCATTAAAATTTGTTAAAAAATTATGAGTAGGTAGAACTGGAGATAATCGGAGAATACTAAAACCGGGGCCTTTGGTACACTCTTAAGGGCTAAGGTCAATTTTATTTATATTTTAGGTCCCGCCCATCTTCATTTCCTCCCTCCATGTGAGTTTAGGTCACTCAAATTATAATTTTAGTTTTTATCACCCCAATCCTAAAGGTCAAGTTAAGAGTTTAGATTTTTATCTCCCCTAATTTAAGATACATTTTATTCAGCGTTTCTACTTCAAGGGATATTTCCCATCTTAGGGAACTATAATCTTAGCAGGGTCGGATAGGCCAAGCAGGAGAAAGGGACATTTCGCTGCTCCGATTTTTTTCCTTTTTTGGACACCATGGGCCCTATTTTTTAGTAACTAGATTTAATTCCTTCGTGACAATTATTGAGGGCCCTTTTAACTAGATACTCTTCCTTTATCACAAATAAGGCCCTTTTTATCTTGATTTTTTAAAATGATTTTTAGGCGCTAGTGGTCCTTTTAACCAGGACTACTATTCCTTTATGACAAATCATGACCTTTTTAGCTTGTTTTTTGATCCTTTTTAGGGACGACCAGGGGCCCTTTTAACTAGATAATATTCCTTTATGACAATTAACTACCTTTTTAGCTTGATTTTTGACCTTTTTGGGGACACTAGGGGCCCTTTTAACTGGATAATATTCCGTTATGACAATTAAAGCCCTTTTTTGGTTGATTTTTGACCCTTTTTGGACACTGGGGGCCCTTTTTAATAGATACTTTTCCTTTAGGACAATTAGGGCCCTTTTTAGCTAGACTTTTAACCTTTTTATTCTTGTATGACAGATAGGACCCTTTTTTGCTTAATTCTTGAACCTTTTTGGACACTAGGGGCCCTTTTAACTCGATACCTACTATGTATATCAAAATTTGTTTAAAAACTGAGGCCTTTCTTACTCTCTAAAACAAACGTTAACTTTTTTCTTTCTGCCCCGCCTTAATTAATTGCCGCTTAGGATAAAATCCGGTTTAGTATCCTCGTTGAGCTGTCACGCACCTACCCTGAAATTACTAATTAGATAAACGTTCCACATGTAAAATCAGAGTGAAAATATTAGTTCCTTGTGGGTTAATTTAGTTTTTTTTCCCAATTTTTCAGAATTTCAGTGATATAATAAGGAAGGACTTTTAAAAAACGGGACAAAATTAATAACGATACCCTCTCGAGTAAATTAGGTCAGGTTAGTGAAACACTTGTGCTTTGATAGAAGTTAGAACCCGACTAACTCCCTTAGTTAATTCAAACTTTAGACTTTAGTTTCATGACTACATGCTTCGATACTTCCTGTAGTGTTGTTCAAGTTTTAAAAAACCGCTTTTACGTACCGTTGTATTGTGTGACGCATCCTTTGTACCTCGGGGGACACAATTTCGGGGGAGGTGTCACTCCTCTTTGACAGACGGGAAGCTCTTCTCTCGGGAACTGATAATTCAACTCCAAAGATTTGGCGCCTTTTACGGGAACGCACACGTAACATTCCTGACCCCCGAAGACAACTGAAAAAAATAAAAAGAATTCGTTTTTAATTAGGTAAGCTCACTGAACTGTGGTTACTAACTGAAGAATGTTGGCAAAATTAATTGGCCTAATTAGGCATTGTGGTTTAATATAAACGTGATTTACTTGCCCTTCTCGTATTAATTAACATGGTGTGAGAGAAAGCAATTAGGGCGATAATGGTTGAGCACCTGGACAATAGACATGCAGACATAAGAAAATTTCGATTTCATTTTAACTTATCCACTCTTCCCACGATTAAAAAAAACGTGAACGATGAAAATGTTAAACCTTTGCCTACTTAAAAAGCCTTTTTTATTCAAAATGCTTGTTCACCCATTCACACGGTTGTGTTTACGTCCTCATATATTCCGCCCCTTGGCTGTGTGGAAAAAAAAACTTGGAATTTGTTTGTCAACAGATTTTTCCCTTCCTTCACAAATCACTCCTAAAATATAAACATCCCCAACTTATAATTCTGACCCTTTAGATAATCCGTTTGATAAAGTTCGAGCCAAGTTTCCTAGTTAGTGTGAGTTAGGCCCCTTTATGAGAAATCAATCCATATTTTTCTTATTTTTCTTTCTTTTATTTTTCCCTCTGTGGTCAAGACTTTCAAGTACATTTTAATGAAGCCGTTATAATTGAATACCAGGAAGTTTTTTTTTGTGATTTTTTTTTTATAAATAAAATTCCATAAAATATTTTATAAGGACGTCTCGGTTTTTTTAGACACTTGTCTGCTTTTAAAAAACACTTGTCTGTTTCTTTTTAGAATTTTCCTCTCCTTGACATTCGAGACAACTACATGGAATCTCGCTAATCCTACATTTCGCCTCGCCATTTATGAGAAATCTCTCTGAAATCGCGTTTAATTACATACAGGGTGTCCCACGTACCGATTTTTGACACAATGGGGCCTTTTTCCTGATATTTGATACTTTTTTGGACACTAGGGCCCTCTTAACTTGATTTTGTTCCTTAACGACTAAAAGAAAAAATCATTTTCAGCTTGATTTCGGACCCTTTTCTGACACCAGGGGCCCTTTTAACTATTTTTGTTCCAAAAAGGCCCTTTTTTTTTACTATAGATTTTTGACCCTTTTTGGGCACGAGGTTCCCTTTTAACTAGATTTGGGCCCTTTTAATTAGATTTTTGACCCTTTTTGGGCACTAGGTTCCCTTTTAACTAGATTTGGGCCCTTTTAATTAGATTTTTGACCCTTTTTGGGCACTAGGTTCCCTTTTAACTAGATTTGGGCCCTTTTAATTAGATTTTTGACCCTTTTTGGGCACTAGGTTCGCTTTTAACTAGATTTGGGCCAATTTTAATTCGATTTTTGACCCTTTTTGGGCACTAGGTTCCCTTTTAACTAGATTTGGGCACCTTTTAATTAGATTTTTGACCCTTTTTGGGCACTAGGTTCCCTTTTAACTAGATTTGGGCCCTTTTTAATTCGATTTTTGGCCCTTTTTAATTCGATTTTTGACCCTTTTGGGACACTTGGGGCCCTCTTAATTAGATATCGTTCCTTTGCTATGAAAAATTCTGCCTTCTGCAGGATTATCGAGATTCACCTGTACAAACATAATTAAACCATTAAAGTGTAGCACGTTTTAATTGCATTTTTATTCTGGTTTTTCCCCTTTTTTGTTTCGATATCTGAGTGTGTTTTCAGTTATTTTCGTTTTGAAAAATTATCTTCTTCGAGTGTTTACCGTTTAATGGCATTCGGGAAAGCTTGAACTTTGCTTCTCTACTTATATAAAGGATAAAGGGTATAAATATCGGGATTAACCCGGCACACTTTGTCTTTTTCGCGTCGTTTATCCACTTCAAGACTGGAGAAATCGAAAACAACTTTTGAACACGGATTATGTCGTCTCGTGTTTAATTGAGGTGCTCTTTGAACCTAATAAATCTCATAATCTTAATTACTCACTTCTTTTTAAATCATTTGCTTGGTAAAATATGCTTTTCGTTAACAGTGGGGAGAGAGTGGGCCCGCTATTTTTCTTCTACACTATCTTATGAATAAAATTGCTATATTTTAAATGTCGAATAGGTAGGACGCTCCAGAATATAGTCCAGTCAATCTAATCCTGGGGTTAAAAAAAAAGTATATTGTTTATCTACGGAAATTTGTACGGGTAGGTCCCCTGATTAACCACAAAAAAGTCCCGTAGGGAAAAGTGTCTAGAGCGTTTTTAAGGCGATTTTTTTTCGTTTTTTCTGCAATATCTCGAAAACCGTTAGTCGTAGGCGAAATAATTATTAGTACAAAATTAAAGATAATTAAATTTGCTATAATTTTGAGATTAAATTATTTTTCGTAGGACCAAACGTTTCTGAGCTACGAGGCGACAAAAAAAGGGAATTTTCGAGTTTTTTCTATGAAAAAAGTCATATTTTAGAAAAGTCGGAAAATATCAATGAAGGGGATATCCTATCAAAAAAGCGTACTAAGTAAACGTTGTAGAGAATTCAATTTCCATTTAATATCAACTATCGAGAAGCAATTAACGATCAACATGTAGGGGTGGGGGTAAATTTAAAAAACAGAATTTTAACCCCAGAAGGACCTGTCGCCTCGCAGCTCAGGAACGGTTGGTCTTACAAAAAATCTTATTAAATCAAATTTGCAGCAAATTTTATAGGCTTTAACTTCGTTTTTATAAATTCTTTTGAAATTTCAATTTTTGAATGAAATTTGTTTTTAAATTTTTTGAAATTTACCTCCACCCCTGCCTATTGATCGTTGTTGTTTGAGAGTCGTTTTTTAAAGGTAATTGAATTCCCTACAACTTTTATTAAGTACACTTTTTTGATTAAATGACGTCTTATGTCCTTTAGGGGTCAAAATAGAAACCCCAGTTTTTTACAATCTCATAGCTCAGAAACGTTTAGTCCTACGAAAAAATAATTTTAGCTCAAAATTATAGCAAATTAAATTATCTTTAATTTTGTACTAAAAATTATTTCGCCTACGACTAACGGTTTTCGAGATATTGCAGAAAAAACGAAAAAAATCACCTTAAAAACGCTCTAGACACTTTTCCCTACGGGTTTCGGTAGGGGACTTTTTTGTGGTTAATCAGGGGACCTACCCCTACAAATTTCCGTAGATAAACAAAATACCTTTTATTTGCCCTTTTCGGGCTTAGATTGACTGGACTAAAAAACTGTTTACAATTAGTAGGCGGCCTCTGTGACATTCTTTTGCGTTTTTGTTAATTACTCATTAATGATTTATGCCTTGCGGTAGAAACAATTTAAAACTTTTACTTCTAAACTTCTTCATTTAGTTTCCAGGTTTTTTTTCCTTTTAAATTAAAGGCTCACTTGTGTAAAAAATAGAAGCGAACAAGTTTCCTTTTTCCGATAGCGTCGACTTGAAACTTTTCACGGGATAAACGAGCTCAGAATATTCTTAAAACGGTTTACCGAAGAAAAAATGTCGGGGAGGCAATGATGAGCCAGGATGAAAATAAAATAGGGCGAAAATGATAAATAGCCTGCATGCTTGTGATATAACTAGCTATAAAAAGTAGCATACTTTCGTGAAGAGGGAGGAAAAAAGCCAATGAAAAATTACCAAAAAGGCAATTTTACGGTGAGCGTTTTGTTAGCACGCAATTTAAGTTAAATTTTCCTCACGAAAAAATGATTAATTTAAAGAATGCTTTAATAATCATCATTATCACCGGGCATCTCCGTCAAAAGCAATAAATCATTTCTGGAAGCCAGACCATCAATTTCCGCCTAAACAACGCCTTTTGTAACCCTCTTTTTTTGTGTATTTTCTCATTTAAAAAACGTTCTGAATAGAATAATCCACTATTTTCATATTACTCGTTTATTTGGGTTCGGACTTTTTTAAGGTCTTCTTTTTTTAAAGTCTCCGACTTTTCTCAGGCGCCACATGATTTCTAAACAAAATCAACGGTCTTAAATAGAAAAAAAAATGTTGATGAGAAGGACCCTTTTAAGCTAAACTGGGAGCCTTTTTCCCAGAATCAGCTCAATTTTTGACTTGGTGAGACGCTTTTTAGCTTAATTTTGGCTTTTTTGGCAATTTTCTGTTCATAAAAAGATCAAAATCAAGTTTGCTGTTTTGAAATCTTCAGTCAGTAAGACCAAGGTGCCATTAAGGTTGCCTAACCTCATCATATCAATCGTTATCACGAGATTATCAGTGCGATCCTCTAGCATGCACCTTTGGGGATGATCCAATGGATGGCGACACTGGATGGACATTTACAATTGATTGAATGTCATCTTTTCTGATTGGGAGAAAGAGGATACTGGGAATTTTTTATTGCAATATTTTATAGAAAACCCCTTTTCTACGTCCTTTTACTTATTTTTTAGTGTTTTTAATTAAAATTTTGTTTTCGCAATATTTGCGATAAAACAAAAGTGGCATTATAGTTATCCTATTAAAAAATATCTTGGAAGTCGTCTTTTATTTCATATACAGTTTTATCGCAGTCTGTGGTTTTATTAAGTTTTTATGGTTGATCTCAAAGGGTTTTATCCTGAGAAGTTTTTTCTCTTGAGGGCTAAAAAAAAAATAAAAGGTTTGTTCGAGAAGAAAATACACGTATCGCTCATGCAAACCCGATCGTTTCACTACGGTTGAAGGACATCAAAAGACTCCTTTGGTTTTCTTCGGATCTATTCCCTTTATCTTCATGATTTCCGTTTCAGGATCCATTTTTATCCCAGGTCACTGATTGTCTTGTTAAATAAAAAAGAAATCTCTTCACGATTGAGATTTAAGAATTCCGTTTATAAAACACGTCGATCAAGATGTTCCAATACTAAAATATCCGGCCGGTGATTACGAAGAAAGTAATCAACAAAGGGCAGAAGGGAACCCTTTGGCGGTTCGAAAATTATACAAGAAGAAAAAACGTTAAATTCTTTGTTTTATAAAAGGATCGATAAGGTCGTAAATTTTGTTACTCTATGAATGAAAAACATAATGAGGTCTTTAAAAAAGATAGATGAGTAAACACTCAAGTGAATAATTGCTTAAATGCCCCACCTTTTGTGAATTTAAACGATCTATAAATGACTCATCTGGGGTGAATCACAATTTTCTCGTAAACTCGGGAAAGAAATCAGGCCCTTTATCTTGAGTTTTAATAAAGGGTTAGCTGAAAACCAATATCCGGGGGTGTGATGATCTAATCTAGGGTTAGTTTCTGTAATAATTTAGAGGGAGTTTGAAAGCCGGAGGATTAGCTCAACAAAGTGCTCTATAATGGACGATCCGATTCATAAATCTCAATTTAAATGCTTTCCGCACACCGGAATGTCCATCTCGCTTTTAACTTTTCTCAAAAAGAAGGTTATTGTATTATCCCGGGATTTTGGGAAGGGGTCAAGGGGCGGACTGGGACCTTAGAGTGTGAGTGGGTTTTCAGTTAAGGGGGCGCAGAAAATTTTGACAGAAAATTAGCTCTTAGAAAAATATATTCAGCAAAAACAGAGGTTCCCAAACTTTTTCACAGTGGGCCCCCCTTTTAAACAAATTAAAACCTTTGCCCCCCTCCCCCCCTAAAGTTCTGAATGTTAACTTTGAGGTTTTTGAATGAAATTTGGGTTTTAAAATGTTGATTTTGAGGTTTTTGAAAAAAGAAATTGAACTTAAAACGTTGATTTTGAGATTTTTCGACAAAGAAAATTTGCTCTTATAACCATGATTTTGAGGTTTTTGACAAAAAATTGCCAATTTAAAGTTGATTTTGAGGTTTTTTGACGAAAATTAGGCATTTGTAAATGTTGATTTTGAGGTTTTTGACGAAAATTTGGCTTTATAAATGTTGAATATGAAGTTTTTGGACGAAAACTAGGCATCATAAATGTTGATTTTGAGGGTTTTTTTAGCGGATTTTTTTTTATTACTAAAATTAGGTTTTACAAATGTTGATTTTGAGGTTTTTGACGAAAATTTGGCTTGTTGATTTCGAACTTTTTTGACCAAAACTATGCTTTTTAAATGTTGATTTTGAGGTTTTTGTACGAAAATTTGGCTTCATAAATGTTGATTTTAAGGTTTTTCTAAACTAAAATTGGGCTTTACAATTGTTGATTTTGAGGTTTTTCACGAAAATTTGCCTTTATAAATGTTGATTTTAAGGTTTTTTGACGAAAATTTGACTTTTTGATTTCTAGGTTTTTTGACCAAAATTAGGCTTTTTTTAAATGTTGATTTTGAGGTTTTTGGACGAAAATTAGGCTTTACAAATGTTGATTTTGACGAAAATTTGGCTTTTAAATGTTGATTTTGAGGTTTTTCACGAATTTCGGGGATATTTGCACACAAAAAAAATCTTGAGCTGTCCACGGGCCAGTCCGCCCCTGGACCCCGTAGGGTCAATTGATCTTTATCGGCCAAAGTGCCATACTCGAGTGGCCTTAGGAGGTGATGGGAGAGAAGTGGAAGGTGGAGGGAAGTGGGGGAGGTGATGGGAGCGTAGTGGAATGTTGGAGGGGGATGTTTGGACTTGGTGCTTTAGTGTTTGTGGAGAGGTCTTTAGAACCCCGAATTTTTGAAAAGGTTCGAGTTATGGGATGCCTTTGTTTCGTAATCCACATAAAATAAGTCCGAGTTTTCGTATGAGGAAAGTTTTCGGTTTCTTCGCTTCGTTAGAACTTTATCGCCCGTGGTCAACCTCATTTGAAATAAAACTTTTTTTTTAAATGTCAACAAGTTTTGCGACTTCCGGCAATTGTCAAAAGCCTATTTTCAGTGAAAGAATTCGCTCTTGTTTATTCTCATCTAAAAAAAGGTCCATGAATATAGTTTCTATTAATAAAGTCTTAATCGCTCATTCAAAAATAGGTCTTTGTTTATTTATAAAATGTTAATTATAGTTAAAAATCTATTTAAAAAGTTGAATTTTTTCTAATGGATTGTTAACACGGGAGTAAATAGCGTCGTAAAAACCTCCAAGGAATTTTAGACGTCAAGAATGAACGTACGAGTTGTTTTTAGACTTTAGTGCTTGTCTTTTTTTCATCGAAACGTTTAACGTGGATTTCCGTGTCAATTTTTTTGAACGCATAATGGTTATTCATGGTGTTCTCTGGTCGACATCGGTGACCTTGGGGGAAAACCAGTTGCTCTTAGTCTAGTTTTGAGTCTTATTCGAACGTATAGATTACAATCGGATGTTGCTATTCTTTTAAAAAACGTTCATCCTTTGAATTGAATTAAGATAGCATCGAAGCGGGGACTTTTTCGCATCAAAATAAAGTTTCAACGTTCATGAGAAAAACATAAGAGAGCCCTCAGGAAAATAATGAAGGTCGTGAATTTTTCAGAAATTTTTATCTCCAGAAAACTTAAAAAAATTGGCCCACAAATCAAAACCTGTATACAGTCTTCGTTATAACGCTCCCGTTTAAACGATTTCCCGGTTGTAACGCTCTTTTTCCCTGGTCCCGGTCCCTGGGGGTGTATTTCCAAAGGAATTTTGTTCGTTTTAACGCTCCAATTTCCCGTTTATAGCGCTTCGAAGAAAAAAACTTTTTTTTTCTTAAAAACGGTAGTTAAAGTGTTGTCGAGTGCAATTTTTCAAAAACCAATTAAAATAAAAGACGTTTTATCCTTAAAAAAGGATGCTTTCTCATGATGGATTCTGAGAAAGTGCAGATTCAATGACTTAATGTAAACAAACCTGTTCAATATGTTTCCACGAATTCAGAAGTCGTTAGCTTCGAATTTTTATTTATTTATTTTTATCAAAAAGTGAGTCCTCAGTCTTTTCTTTTCGTTTCGCCCCTAAAAACTTTTAAAAAGTAGTAAACCCCACTTTTTTTTTCGTATTCATTCCTAAGATTTGCCTATCATGTACATTTATCAATTTAAAAATAAATTTTTAAGTTATTTTTAAGGATTTTTATTACTTTCCGCTTATAGTGCTTTCCCGGTTATAGCGCTAGTTTTACTCGGTCCCCAGAATAGCGTTATAACGAAGTTTTACTGTACTGGCTTTGGCTAGTATTTTAGGATATAAAATAGCTCAGAAAATTTCAGTACGCAATTTTTCTTCATAATTAACTCTTCTTGTTGAGGTTTTCCTTATAGATTTTGCCTTTTATTTTTTATCATGGTTATTGCTTTTCCTTCTCAGGGTTAACGTTTCGAGAAATACGCGGAAAACTGATTTTAGGGCCGATCTTGTTTGTTCACTCACCCAGGGCTAAACCCCTAACCAAACGCTGCTACTCTCTCAACCCTCTAATACCCCACCCCCCTAATCCTCCCCAAAATGCGAAAACAGGAGGACCAAAGTCAAAAACAACCATGTTTTCTTGATATAGCTTATATTCCAATCAACAGAGCATTTTGACCTGCAAAAGATTTTATTGTTTTAAATGGGGTCCCAATAGCATGCTTTCGAAGAGTGCCAATAAATGTGGTCCCGGCACAAATTTTGGCAGCCCACAAACCTCGATTTTTTTTCAGTTTTCTGCCCATAACATGAAAACGGGTCATATTTTGTGCAAAACACTTTGGGAGTAAATTAAAGAAGAAAAAATTCTGCGGTCAATTTGCATGTCAAAATGCTTTGTAGAATGACAATGAACTTTTGAGGAAGTAATTTCGAATCGTGCATCGTGAAAACGCCGACCTTGCACTTGGCTTAATTTCATTCGGAATCATGCTGTTTTAATTTTGTTTTATTTTTATCTTTCGCATTCTTCCGAGTCGGAGATGATTCGCGTGTACTTGTTGTTGATATTTGCTTTTTAGATTGCTTTCAGAGTTCAGCTTACAGAAGGAAAAGACGCTAAAATATGACATGTAAAAAGGGGTTTGTAAATCAAATGTGCTTGGGGTTGTACATCAAAAAGATCGAGAATGCGAACCTATCAATTACGTACTTCACAGCCTCGTTGAGCATCTTCGATCTCCCCTTTCTGTGTTCCTTTTTTTCTTCTAGATAACTGTTAGAGACTCGGGGGAAGATTTACGGCAGAGGTGTATTTGCATACGCCATCTTCACCGAAAAAAAGGGGGGTGTTGGCAAACTCCTTCAATCTAACAATTTACAGATAACAGCAATCTTTCTTTTCGGCCCCTCCGAGTCCTTCCAATGTCTCTAAATAAGAAAAACACTTTCACACCTAAACCTTTTTTTTTGACAATTTTTTGTGTGCTTACATAGGGGGCATTTTCGGATCATTAATGGGGAAGTGCGGACGGGAAAAAGGGGTGGCGCGTTGGCGTCGCATTTTGTCTGCCTCTTTTGATATTAATGGAAAAAAAAGCGTTTCCCTCTAGGGTCGCACATTTTTTGGGGAGTCGTATGTGGCCGACGGTAAATGGAGACGCGCACGCCACTCACACGAATCTATCTCAATTTGTCTTTTGCCTCTGTAAAAGATAATGTTACTCTTGACCTCATGTCAAAATTCACCGGAAAGGTCAAACAGTCTTGTTCATATTTAAAACTAATCAGAAATAAACACAAAATGTATGATACGTCAAATATTTCTACATCATTACCTTACGCTTTTCAATATAAGCAAATATGACAAAATTCATATCATAAAGAGAAATGACCTGAATGCTCATATTAAAAAAAAACTTCGATATAAACCAGAGGAGACTGAAAATAGAAGTTAATTTTTTCTGAAGATGAGCCAATATATGAAAAGTAGTTTTATAAAGCGGAGCCGTTATTAGATACGATATGAGAAGCATCCACTCTCACTAAACCCAATTTCATCTGATATTTGAATATTCGATACAAAAAGCTGAGGTCTTAATTAAATTCAAAGGTAAAAACGTTGATCATGCCAAATTGTCGAGGAAGTTGAAGATGGACTATTTTTATAAGCCACAAAACATTGACTTAATTGCCTCGGGCGTATTTGTTTTTTCCGTTGTCTACGACCGGCTTAGAACTTTAATTAAATCCCGCTTGTTTATGGAGTCCTCAAAAAGTCGGGTGAAAAAAAAAATTTCAGGGCAAAAAAATGTTTCAATGAGTTCTATAGGGAGAGGGCGTGCTGAGGTTTATTAGGATGCTCGGACAAAAGGGAAACCTGGGGATACCAGATGTTTGGTGATTTTACTGTCCCATAAAACTAACGTCCTACGGCCCAAAAATCAAAACATCACCAATCTATCGGAAACTTCAAATCAGAAGAGAAAGCAAATAGGACGCGTTTCGGTTTAATAACTCACTCCTCTGATAACGAGTCTGATTCACAAAATTTTTAATGCTTTAAATTTTCATTTCCGGTAGATCCTTGGGCCCTTATCTAATCAAATTTTTACGCCTTAAGGTGTGTTCCTGTCAAATGGACGAAGTAAATTAGTTAACTTTTTCTCTCCATTCTTCATTGTTGACGAAAAAAAATTCGGGGAAAAAACTTTCCTGGATTGATGGGTCCCATCGATGATTCCCCCTGTGTTTCAGTAATCACTCGCTTTGATTTATGGGCCTGAAAATTTAGCCAATAATGTTAATTCTTGGATATATACGCCATTAATGAACGCCGCACCGAGGCTAATAAAGGGAAGGAATCGATAACGTTCATCTATTTTCAGAAACGCTCCACTTTTTGGAACCTTTAAATGTCGAGTTCAAATGGAAAAAATCCTTTTCCAGTTCGTCCTTTGATGGTTTCGGCGTTGACCACAAAAGTTCCTTCAAGACCGCACGTTTAGAAATAAAAAGTTTCAAATTCTTTAATCGGAATGTTAAAACTCTTCTGTTCTCCTATCAGAAAATAAACAGCTAAAAATACTTCTTCAAGCACTTTCTATTTGTAATTTTTTTTTAAATTAACAACTTTTTTTAAATTTATTTTAACGAGTCTGAAAATGAATTTTCAAATAAGGGATTAAATCAAAGTTTGTTTCCTCGGTGGCCTTCCGAAATGATTCCTAATTGTCTCATCCGAAGCAAGTTGGAGTAAGAATTTGCATGTTTAAAGAGAGTGAGGAA
This sequence comes from Orius laevigatus, assembly GCA_018703685.1. Lineage (NCBI taxonomy): Eukaryota > Metazoa > Arthropoda > Insecta > Hemiptera > Anthocoridae > Orius > Orius laevigatus. The sequence goes on along the minus strand of JAGWEN010000184.1, from coordinate 92,745 downwards.
ATGCCGGCGCATCTACTTTGCCGTTTAAATGGAAATAAATTGGGTTCGGTTTATATAAGTTTAAACTTAAGAATATTAACTATTAAGAACAAAAAAATTGTCTAATGTGAGGAAAATCCTAAAACATCCTTAGATTAAATAAATATTCGATGACTGCCACGTTCCTAGATGATAGTAGAAAAAGTAGAACCCATCCAGTAGAGCACATCCTATTAAAGTTAATTAAACCGAAAGGCGTCTTGAGGTGCGCCAGCTAGAGTGGACCAGCCGATTATCTGCCAGACTTTTGACCTGACGATAAAAAGTATCGAAATACCCCCTTGGATTTTAGCGAGGAATCTATTTTCATCGATAACTTTTGGATCCGACGTACAGGTTGCTCCAGAACGACTCCAACTTTGTTATTTTAAATACGAATGTTTTGACGATGGAAATCGATTTTACGCTGGATTTCCATTTTCCAGTAACTTTGACTTATAACACTTCTTCCATAGGACCAAACGTTCTGGATTTATGAACACTGCCACCTGGACATGGACGCGAGATACGAGGAACATTTGTATCTCCAGAAGATTTGGTCATATCAAAAGTTGTCCAAGTAAAAGTTACTGAAAATCAATCGTAGAATCAATTGATTTCGACAACTTAGGGTTTGTATAAAAAACGAAGTTAGGGTCGTTCTGGAGCACCCTGTAAGTCGGATCCAAAAGTTATCCTTGAAAATCGATTCCTCGTTAAAACTCAAGGGGGGTTAACTTCGATATTTTTTTTCGTTAGGTCCAAAGTTTGGCAGTAATTGGTCCACTATAGCCGGCACACCCTGTATATTGAACATACTGCCCGCAGTCCACACATAGGTAAGTTCAGGGACACATCAGAGGTTTGACTATTTTGGTTGATTGATTTGTGTATAATTTATGACGGGCTTTAGTTTAAACATGGTGGCCAGGGTGCAGGGACAAGCCTGCTTCTCTAATGGCTTTGCCTGTCTAGCCGTCCACGTTTCGAATTGAAAATCAATCCGCCGTCTGAACTGCAGATGCGAATAAAACTCGAGTTCAACAATAGTCTTGCAGCTTTCCAATTTAATTTTTTTAAATGTTTTAATAGAAAAAAAGTTCTTATTGCTTTTTCCCCCTCTTTGCGTCGATTAACCCTTGTTTTCCTGGAAAAAATACCCCGAGTTTTCAACTCTGATATCGCAAAGTTAGTCCCATTTAAATGATTCACGTAGACGAGGACCCCTTTCGGGAAAGGAACAAAATAAGATTTATGCCCCGAATGTCAAACGGCGAATGGAAACGTACGATCTGTTGAAATTTTGATCCTACACTCCCAGACATGGAAAAACAACTATCGATTGATAAAAGTTATTTTACCCAGTGTGCAGACTAGTTCATCCTCAGCAGTAGCTTCATAATCTACCCCCACCATTAGATATGTGGATTTCCAGGCCTAATGCCAGAAATCGATGTCTTTTATCCACTAAATTCAACATAATTGATACAAACTAGGCGCCAACGAAGATCCCCCTTTTAATACAATTAAAATACAACTAAAACCAACCAAAATATTGTCCTCTATTAAGTTTTTAATGATTTAGGTCATATCCTATTTTTGTTATAATTGTTAATAAATGCCAATCTACCATAAAGACTGAACTGCAACGTTTCGATGTCATGATGGCTTAGGCGATCCAGGCTCTATTTACTATCCGACAAAATGTACCATCACGTTCCTCAAATAGGAAATATTTGATTTTGCAAATAAGGTTTTGTTTTCGATTCCCTGAAAATCTCATTTTATTCCTCGCCGATCAATTTTCCCTGCAGAAACCAACGAGAAACTGCACGTTTTGTTGATACATTGGGATGATCTCCCGGGAAAAACCCTCCAAATTCGAGGGTGATAACTTCAAATTAATAAAATTTTACTAATCTCTGTAAAGACAACCATTAAAATCGTGCTACAAATGGAATGGAGGATCAGCCACACGTTTGGGGCAACAATAAAATTATTTTCGAATCACACTCCCGTAAATCCTCTCAGATGCTTCCTTTATTTATAGAGAAATCTCCTCTAAACGTTTTATTTTTTTCCCCTAAAAAAATACGTTTTCCATTCTTTTAGACACGAAATATCTCTTTTATTCCGACCCATCTCGTCGACACAAATTGAATTCGAATGTATAATCGAGGGGATTTTAAAATTTATGTTCAAAACCCCTGTTTCCATGTTTTTATAAATCTGCTGTGAAAAAAAATTATGTAAATTGTTTAGAATATTTAAATTCTTAATGAAGTTTTAAAAAAATTATTAAAAAATTAACTTTTTGCAGGTTTATTTAAAAAAAAATTTGTTAACTAAAAGGCACCTTTTAGTGGCCAAAGGAAACAATAAATAACGTATTTTAGCTCATTGGGGTGAGTCAGAAGTCTGGCATTGTTCTTTCGCATCCGGGCGTAATCAGGATGTCAATCCTGCTTAATTATTTATTCTTTAAAAAAAAAGCCGGGAGAATTTTTTTTTGCACTAATTAATTTTTAGGTGTAAATTAATTTTGGCGGGATTGGTGTTTTGGTTGATTTTTTTACCGGGAAGTAAGACGAGCGTGGCTGTGAGATAACTCCACATGGCTTCCGCACTGTTCACCGCCGGGAGTCAGATCTTGAACTGAAAGTTGAATGCGAGTAGCGGACTCTGTGATTCCCCCTCGCCGCACCGGTGACACCTCCCTCCTTCCCCGTATGCGAATTTTTCCTACCTATTCGGGTGGGACTTCCTTATAACGGAAAATGAGACTTTTTCAATAAAATTGATGGGGGAAAAAAATTCCTAATTTTTGCACTGTCGTTTTTTAGACCTTGAACAAGCGAAAAAAAAATTTTTTACACTCAATTTTCAATTCGTCAGAAATTAAATTCTCAAATAACTTACAATTTTTTTGATGCATTTTTCCCCTGGAAGGTTTTCCATTTTTTAGGTAGATTTTTTTTCCCCAACACAATGCTTCTAAATAGAAAAAAATATATCTTATAAGTTATAAATTCTTCGAAAATGGAACCTTGGGTTCCCACATTGGACCAGAAGAAATGCTTTTAGCCTTTTAAATAATAAAAGGACTTCAGGTCAGACCCGACGCTTTAAATTGACGTATGTGGAAATGCGAATCGGTTTAAAATTGACGGGCTTTTAAATTTCATTGACATAGTGGATCGTTTTTAAAGATTTTTTCTCATTTTCCCCCACCTCCCCTACTATCTCATTCCCCCCCACCTTCCCTACTATCTCATTTTCCCCCCACCTCCCCTACTATCTCATTTTCCCCCACCTCCCCCACTATCTCATTCCCCCACCTCCCCCACTATCTCATTCCCCCACCTCCCCCGCTATCTCATTTTCCTATACCTCCCCCACTATCTCATTTTCCCCCCTCCTCCCTTACTATTTCATTCCCCCCACCTCCCTACTATCTCATTTTCCCCCACCTCCCCCACCATCTCATTTTCCCCCACTATCTCATTTTCCCCCTCCTCCCCCACTATTTCATCCCCCTCCTCCCCTACTATCTCATTTTCCCCCACCTCCCCAACTATCTCATTTTCCCCCACCTCCCCTACTATCTCATCCCCCCCCATTATCTCCTCCCCACTCCTCCCTTACTATTTCATTTCCCCCACCTCACCCACTATCTCATCCCCTCACCTTCCCCACTATCTCATTCCCCCCTCCTCCCTTACTATTTCATCCCCCCCTCCCCTACTATCTCATTTTCCCCCACCTCCCCCATTATCTCATTTTCCCCCACTATCTCATTCCCCCCACTATCTCATTTTCCCCCACCTCCCCCACTATCTCATTTCCCCACTATCTCATTCCCCCTCCTACCTTACTATTTCATTCCCCCTCACCTCCCCCACTATCTCATTCCCCCTCCCCACTATCGTATTCCCCCCTCCCTTACTATTTCATTTCCCCACCTCCTCCACTATCTCATCCCCCCACCTCCCCTACTACCACATCCCTCACCTTCCCCACTATCTCATTCCCCCTCCTCCCTTACTATTTCATTTCCCCCCACCTCCCCCACTATCTCATCCCCCCCACCTCCCCCACTACCACATCCCTCACCTTACCCACTATCTCATTCCCCCTCCTCCCTTACTATTTCATTTCCCCCACCTCCCCCACTATCTCATCCCCCCACTTCCCCCACTATCTGATCCCCTCACCTTCCCCACTATCTCATTCCCCCTCCTCCCTTACTATTTCATTTCCCCCCACCTCCCCCACTATCTCGTCCCCCCACCTCCCCCACTATCTGATCCCCTCACCTTCCCCACTATCTCATTTCCTCCCTCCACTTTCACGCACCACCCTCCACTCACTCATTCTCTCCTTCTCAGTCCACTTTCTCATCCCCCACTACCTCATCCTATCTCGTCCCTTCCACCATCTCCTTTTTATCTTCCCCTCTTCACCCCCCACCCTCTTAATTCTTGCTCGAGCCCCCCCAGTGGCCAGTACAGATTTCTCAAAATTATGTAATGTTTTGGTGGATTTTTTTTATATTTGAGGGGGAATGGTTTGAGCATTTTCAATGACGAAATGACATTAAAAATTTTACTCTAAAACGACGTATCGCTTATCGTGGGAGGGGGGGGGTGAATTTGCTGGGGCTGGCTCGAGGGCCAAACCTTTGGATTTTGAGCCTTTGTAGACTTAAAATAGTTTTCAAATGGATACTAAAATGGCCCTAAAATGATGAACTTAAATTTTGATTTAATAAACATGCTTATTTGATTTCAGAGGCAAGAAGTCATGGTGTGGGATATTGGAGGTTTTCGACGGACCCTGAGAAGAGAGAGAAAGAACAAGAGATGCTTCGTAAAGTCCGAGCCGAAACTGAGCAGAGACAGAAAGAAGCGAAAGCTCTTCGAGATCGACGTGAGCAGCAGAGGCAAGCGAGGCTCATTGCAGCTCGGCAAAGACAAAGGGCCCGCCTTGGCCTCCCGCCTATTGAAATTGTCGAGGACACAGCACCCAAAGAAGAATCCCAACCAGACCCAAAAGAAGAAGAAGAAAAGGAAGTTTCCGAAAACCTGGAAGTCAAACTTCAAAAAGCAGCTCACGTCCGCCCATGGGACGTTGGAAAAGACGGTTTGAAAAATCCTCGTAAGTTTTCAAATTGTTTTCTTTTCATTTCTAATTAATTTCTTTTTAGTTTTGACTCAAGAAGAATGGAACGAAAAGAAACGAGCAGAAAGGCCAAAAGAATTCGCTCCGGTGTATTCAGAAGACACGCATAAGCCTAAAAGGAAGAAATTCGATTTACGTCCGCCTACTCCTCAACCTGAAGAAGAAGAAGAAGAAGAAAATCCATTTCAGTCAAGAACGAAGAACTTTCTTAAAAAACGCAAAGAAAGAGAAGAAGTGCAGAAACGTAAAGGTGCTGAAATACCTCCTCCCATGGATTTCGATTACCATACACCCAATGCAGACAGAATAAAATCCAAAAGTTCTTTTGTCGATCACCGCCAAACTGCCGAAGCTATCGATGCTGGACTTCGACTTCTCAGAGAACAATTTGAAAAAGACCAAAATGCTGTCCCCAAAGGAGAATTATAATATACAATATTACTTCACCAGTATAATACATATTATTTCATTATTATTATTATGTATTTAATAAAAAATAACAAATAGTTTAATTTTTAGATATTTCCTGCTAATCCCATCACTGACCCAAAAGGCAACAAAAATTAAGTTATAGGTAAAAAATAAATTTTATTGGATTTAAATAATTTTAGTACAATATTATAAATAAAGTGTGCCTACATAACTAATTTTTAAAAAAAATTTGGGGAAGTTTTAAATAAATTTACAATGAAAATAAGAATAATTGCCTGTTTAAAGGCATTAACGTGCATGAGATAGTATGAAAAATTTCCCTACATTATAAATTAATTGTTTTTAAAAATTATAATTATTTATATTGCTAAGCCATAAACACAAACAATGCAATACATGGATTTATTTTCCCAGCGTACAGTACAGCTTCCGTCGGTCGTGTTGTCCCAATAGCAGGAACTCGCACAATGAAATCCAGCTCCTTTCTTCTGCATAATCGTACAGGTGACTGAAAAATAGAAAACGAAAGTTTTTATAAAATTTTTGAGAAAAATTGACTTGGGTATGAGTAATTTGCAGTTCCATTTTTGCAAAATGTTCATTGCCTGAACTGAAATGTTATAAATAATATATGAGAAAAATTGTGATATTTGTTTTGATCTGTTCGCTCGAATTTCAATATGTTAACAAGATGGGGGTGGGATTCGTGTTTTTCACCCTAAAAATAGTCAAAAAGCACATTTTGGGCGAAATCAAAAAATGAAAATTTTGGGGTCAAAAAGTGAAGAAGGGTCCCCCCCCCCCTTGGGTGTGGTCGAAAAAAAAAAATGTTTTTATATCCCAAAAATGACTTCAGATTCGTGTTTTTCACCCTAAAAACAGTAAAAAAAACCACATTGTGGAGGTAACCAAAAAATGAAAATTTTGGGGTCTAAAAGTGAAAAAGGGTCCCCCTTGGGTGTGATCGAAAAAAAAAAAAAAATTCCATGTTTTGGGCGAAATCAAAAAATAAAAATTTCAGGGTAAAAGTGAAGAAGGGTCCCCCCCTTGGGTGTGGTCGAAAATAAATGTTTTTTTATCCCAAAACTGACTTCAGATTCGTGTTTTCCACCCTAAAAATAGTCAAAAAGCACATTTTGGGCGAAATCAAAAAATGAAAATTTTGGGATCGAAAAGTGAAGAAGGGTCCCCCCCTTGGCATGCTCGAAAAAAATGTTTCCAAATCGAAATTTTGACTTCAGATTGGTGTTTTTCACCCTAAAAACAGCCAAAAACCACGTTTTGGGCGAAATCAAAAATAAAAATTTTGGAACCGATAAGTGAAGAAGGGTCCCCCCTTTGGCATGCTCGAAAAAAATGTTTCCAAATTGAAATTTTCACTTCAGATTCGTGTTTTTCACCCTAAAAACAGCCAAAAACCACGTTTTGGGCGAAATCAAAAAATGAAAATTTTGGGGTCCAAAAGTGAAGGGTCCACCCTTGGGCATGCTCGAAAAAAAGGGTAGGAGAGGTGGTGGTCGAAAGGGGGAGGGTAGGGGATGTGAGGAATGTTGATGAGAGGGGAGGATAAAAGACAGTCGGGGTAGATGTGGAAGGTGGGGAAGGGAGAGGAAGTGATGGGAGAGTGGGGAAAAAATTGGTCAGCAAGGGTCGAGGAGGTGAGCGTGTAATGGGAAGTGGTGGGAGGACCCACAACAAAGTCTTAATAGTTAACTCCATGCATTAAGAAAGGAATGATCGCCAATTCTGTCACTCAATATGGTGGTGCATTGCACTTTTAGCTCAGCAAACATCAAGGATCAGAATCATTTCAGTTCTATAATAAGAAACCATCTCAGTACCAATATATTTAAAAGATTTTTGGAGTTTCGTCAAATGGCCAAGGCAGGACTCGACGACATTCGTGGTCCACTCGTTCACTTTTGATTGGGTGTAAGTGTTGCCACCAATTGAATCTTCGATGGCGTCTTTTATAATGCTGCTCACTTCATCCACCACAAACTGAGGCTAAAAAACAAAAATTAAGCACCAAAATAGACCAAAAATTCAAAAACCCACCTCTTCTCCAATTTCGTCCATTTTAAGCGTATTTAAAAACGAAAATTACAAATATAGTGTTTGAAACTTTATTGTCATGGTAACGCATCCAATAAATTGCTTAAAAGAGCCTTGAAGAGCCTCGAAGAATTAAAAAGATAAAGCAGCTAACTGCTGAATTTCCGGAAGGTAACACTAATATAACCTCATGATGCCTCAGTTTCCTTTTAAAATGTATCACAACGTCATTTTACGTCACATCTTCCTAATAATAAATTAGATAACCATTTTTTTTGTCAAAAACATAATTTTTTGGGTTTTTTAAACCATTTTATTTAGTGTTCAATAGTATTTCGAAACAATTTCATCATTTATGCTTGTTAAAAACCTAAATTATTTATGCTTCACCGGTACCTTGAACCATCGATGCCTTGAACATTAAAAATGGCGCCAGAAAATTTAAAAAATTTATTGATTTAAGACTAAAATTTTTAAACGAAAATATGTTAAATTGAATTTTTATATGTTTTTGAAGTTTTTTAGGAATAAATGAGGAAAAATAGATGAATTATAGAAGCAAGGTCAAGGTTAAATGATTGAGAAGGCATTGAAATAAATTGTCAAACTCAATCAGTCGATTTGAGAAATTTCACTTTTCATTCAAGAATCACGCTTCGGCTTCTAGTTTTCGACCAATTTAAATTTTTCTGAAAATTCAAAATGCCGATGAAAGCCGTCTGTGTGCTCAACGGCGATGCCGTCAAAGGGACCGTTTTCTTCGAACAAAGCGTAATTTATTTAATATCAATTTATAAATAATTTTTTGATGTTTTTAACCGTCCATAGAGTCCGGATTCTGAAGTGAAAGTGACCGGCGAAGTGACCGGCCTCTCTAAAGGCCTCCATGGATTTCACGTCCACGAATTCGGCGACAACACCAATGGTATCAAAAGACAAAAAGTGACATTTTTATTATTTTAGGAATTTTCGTATTTTAATTGTAAGTGGACAATTGACCTTGAAACTCGTCATGAGTGACCCCTCCATACTTTTTCCATGACATGCAATTTTTAGGGCTAAAACGTTTTTCATGTTCTTTTTTTCGCTCTTCATTTTTTATGAAAATGTCCAATGTTGGAAGAAAAGTTATAGGGGTTGGTCGTTAGGATTTTTGACCTAAGAAATTGAATTTTAACATCAAATTTGTGGTTTTAACAAACAAACAAAAATTTCTGTTCAATATTTTAGCTAAAATAGGTAGATTTTCTGAAAGAAGACATTTTAGGTAGATTTCTTTCAGAAAATCTACCTAAAATGTCTGGAGTTTTTGTTCTAACAATACCTCAAAATTAGGTTTTTTGGTTAAATAAATGGGATTTTAACTTCAAAATTTGGTCTTTTGGCCTAAGAAAAAAAATTTGTTTGTTGCAACCAAAATAGTTTACCTAAAAATTGGCTTTAATTGTTTTTTCTTAACCGGCGGGAGCCTTTGGTTTGAAAAATGGGTTTCGCCTTGCAATTTTTAAGCTAAAAATTGATTTTGTTCCAACACCTACCTCAAAATTTGGAATTTTGGTTTTAAAAAATTGGGTTTTAATATCAAAATTTGGTTTTTTGGCCTATAAAATTGAGTTATTTGTTGCAAACAATTTTTTTTTGTCCTCAAAATTTGGTTTTTGGAAAAAAAGAAAAGTAATTATCTAACTAAAAATTGAGTCTTTTGCTGCAACCAAATTTGTTAACTATAAATTGAGTTTTTATTGCAACTAAACTTTTTAACTAAAAATTGGATTTTTTTTGCAACCAAATTTTTTACCTAATTAAAAATTTAGCTTTTTTTTTGCAACTAAATTTTTCAATTAAAAATTTATCTTTTTGTTTTTTGTTGCCATTATTATTATTTATTTATTTATTTATGTTACATTGGTTTCAATTGGTTTGAAAAATGGGATTTTTAACTTCCAAAAACTTGGTTTTTTGCCTAAAAATAATGTAATTTTCAACCATTGGCTTCTGCGATATCATGAATGAAAAGAACTGTTTTTGTATAGGGTGTACTAGTGCTGGGCCACATTTCAATCCTGGGAACAAAGAACACGGAGGGCCGACCGACGCGGTCCGTCATGCTGGCGACCTCGGAAACGTGACCGCCGAAGCCGACGGAAAAGCCAAAATAAACATAACCGACAAACAGATTTCTCTCTGCGGACCATTAAGCATCATCGGAAGAACCGTCGTCGTAAGCTTTTTTTAAATTTCCGACCCCAAAAATGTTCCAACAATCAAAATTTTTTAGGTTCACGCCGATCCGGACGATCTCGGTAAAGGCGGACACGAATTGAGCAAATCGACCGGAAACGCAGGCGCGAGGTTGGCCTGTGGTGTCATCGGACTGACCAAGGCATAAAAATTTGTTATCCAATAAAGAAAAATTTAAAAACAAAATAATTCCAAAATGTTTTTTAGTGAACTAGTATTTTGTCTGAACATGTCATTATGTTAATAAAAATGTAATCTTTGTTATTTTATTGTTGGTTCATTGTACCTTTTGAATAAATTATTAAAAATACGTTAAGAAAACTAATTTGTTTTAAGGTTCACGCCGACCAGGATGACCTTGGAAAAGGCGGCCACGAGTTGAGTAAAACGACCGGAAACGCTGGTGCGAGAATAGCTTGTGGGGTGATTGGAATTTCAAAAATGTAAAAATTAAAATTTCTTTTTTAAATATGTCAACTTTTATCTATCACTCCTAGATAGAGATAAACCAACAACTCTTCAACATTATTTACAAAAAGACTTTTTATTGTAATAAATAGAACAACAAACATAAAAATGGTATATAATCAAAGAAAGAGTTTTATGATGCAGAATGAAAAGGCACAACCCATCCTTTTTCAATAAACGTGGACCATCCCGTAGATAAATCTGGAATAATTATGTCAGGAAAAAATTAGTTCACAAATTGCCAAGTTAAGAACAGAAGCTGTAAGAAATTTACACCCCAACATCCACCAACAGGGGCGGACTGACCCAGAGGGGGCGGGTGGACAGAACCCCCCCCCCAGGTCAGGTTTTTTTTTATAGGGTTATTTTTGCTCAGTGGTTCCCAAACTGGGGGGCGTAAGCTGTCCGGGGGGCTGGGCAAGCTCAAGATTTTTTTGTTGTTGCTAATATCTCCAAAAATTCGTGAAAAACGTCAATATTAACATTTGTAAAGCCTAATTTTCGTGGAAAACCTCAAAATCAACATTTAAAAAGCCAAATTTTCGTACAAAAACCTCGCGAAATCAACATTTTTAAAGCCTAATTTTCGTGAAAAACCTCAAAATCAAGATTGTAAAGCCCAATTTTGGTACCACGAAATTAACATTTATGAAGCCTAATTTTCGTACAAAAACCTCAAAATCAACATTTAAAAAGCCAAATTTTCGTACAAAAACCTCGCGAAATCAACATTTTTATAGCCTAATTTTTGTCAAAAAACCTCAAAATCAACATTTTTAAGCCCAATTTTGGTCAAAAAAAACCCACGAAATTAACATTTATGAAGCCTAATTTTCGTACAAAAACCTCAAAATCAACATTTAAAAAGCCAAATTTTCGTACAAAAACCTCAAAAACAACATTTTTAAAGCCTAATTTTCGTCCAAAAAAACCTCATAATCAACATTTATAAATGCCTAATTTTCTGCCTAGTTTTTGCTGAATATATTTTTCTAGGAGCCAATTTTCTGACAAAATTTTCTGCGCCACGAGCGCCTCTTAACTGAAAACCCACCCACACCCTAAGGTCCCAGTCCGCCCCTGTCCACCAATGCTACCAAAGCCTACCCCTAGAGTTGGGACCAGACTGGGGAGTTCAAGCACCCACCCTTATTCCGGAAAGACCCACTAAACAGAAAGGAACCCTTAGACGTTTTGTAATCTGAAATGGGTAATTCAATAAATTTAAAACACTTCCTTTCTATGCTCTCCCCCTTTTGATCTGTGGTACACCTGCACAACCTATCATTTCAAAGTTATTTGAACATTTTGAAAATCTAGGTTTTCCCCAGCCAACTCCATTATTAAAGAAATATTTAAAAGGATACGTCCAGAACAAGATGTATGTCTGTAAATAATAAGTTAAGGAAAAATGTATAGGTACTGAAATATTATTAAAGAAAAAGTAGACATTAATCAAAGGATACGAATAATCCACCAAAGAATCCATTCGTCAGAATCACCCGTCGGTTAACAAAGAATTTCTTCCACTGTGAACCCGCTTTTAGCATCAAAAGTCCCTAAAAAGTAAAACAAAATGAAAAAAAACATGGCGCAAATTAATGTTTTTACCCAAAGGCCGACAACAGCGAAAACATAAAAGCCAAAACCGAAGAAACCGGTGAGGCCGAGGAGTCCTGCGGTGCTGCCGGAAAGTGCAGCCATCGAAGTCCTGCAGTATTCGACAACCGCTGAATTATTCCTTAAAGCTAACTCGCTGTAGGCGATCATTTCTAGAGACATTTTTAGTCAAAAACATCTTCAAAACGAATCATTTTACCTCCTCCTTTCTCCAATTTCGTTTTCACTCGCCCTACAACCATTTTTTGGCCTTAATTAACAATAACCAAATGAAAAGGGCAAAAAATTCTAATCAAAGGAAAGGCAATGACTAATTTATTTATGATAATAATAATAATTTAAAATTTTATGAAGGTTACATTGCGTTTAAAACGCAGTAGCGCCAACTGTAGAAAACATAGATCCCTTCTTTTTTTCCCTATCTGCTAAAATATACTAAACTCTATGCTAAAATGTTCTTTTTCAGTTTTATTACTTATTTTATCGCAATCTTAGACAAAATATGACTTGAAAGAGTTCCTCTTGCCCAATTTGCACCATTGCAGCATAGAAGTACATACATAGTCATTGATTCCTGGGGGGACACTGGATGCAGGGGCGGACTGGCCCAGCGGGGGTGGACAGAACCCCCCCCACCCGAGAATACATAGGGTCCCCCCCCCCGGGTCAGGTTTTTTTTAGCGTTATTTTTGCTCAGTGGCTCCCAAACTGGAGGGCCCCCCTCCCTAGGGGGGCGTAAGCTGTCTCCCCATTGGGGGTGTGGGAAAGCTCAAGATTTTTTTTTGTGTGTGCAAATATCCCCAAAAATTCACGAAAAACTTCAAAATCAACATTTGTAAAGCCTAATTTTCGTCCAAAAACCTCAAAATCAACATTTAAAAAGCCTAATTTTGGTGAAAAAACCTCGAAATCAACAAGCCAAATTTTCGTCAAAACCTCAAAATCAGCATTTTTAAAGCCTAATTTTCGTCAAAAAACCTCAAAATCAACATTTATAAAGCTAAATTTTCGTGAAAACCCTCAAAATCAACATTTGTATACCTAGCCCAATATTGGTTAAAAAACCCCTCGAAATCAACATTTATGAAGCGTAATTTTCTTACAAAAACCTTAAAACCAACATTTAAACAGACAAATTTTCGTCAAAAACATCAAAATCGGCATTTGTATAGCCCAATATTGGTTAAAAAACCCCTCGGAATCAACATCTATGAAGCCTAATTTTCGTCCAAAAATCTCATATTCTATATTTACAAAGCCAAATTTTCTTCAAAAACCTCAAAATCAACATTTATAAATGCCTAATTTTCGTCAAAAAACCTCAAAGTCAATTTTAAATTGGCAATTTTTTGTCAAAAACCTCCAAATCATGGTTATAAGAGCAAATTTTTTTTTGTCAAAAAATCTCAAAATCAACGTTTTAAGTGCAATTTCTTTTATCAAAAACCTCAGAATCAACATTTTAAAACCCAAATTTCATTCAAAAACCTCAAAGTTAACATTCAAAACTTTAGTAAAGGTTTTAATTTGTTTAAAAGGGGGGCGCACTGTGAAAAAGTTTGGGAACCTCTGTTTTTGCTGAATATATTTTTCTAAGAGCCAAATTTTCTCCCCCCCCCCCCCCCCACCGGGCGCCCCTTAACTGAAAACCCACCCACACCCTAAGGTCCCAGTCCGCCCCTGAATGGACATGACCATAGAAAACATAAAAATTCTTGAGAAATCGATCCAATACCCCATGAAGCAAGTTGTTGGGCAGTATACTGATTGTTCTCACTATTCAAGAGCAATAAAATGCCATATACTGCCATCCACATTTTTTCCCCAAAAAAATTTGATTAAAAATTTAAACAAATTAGCGATAAAACTCTGATTATAAATTGACCTTTGCCACTTTCGCTTTGAGATAAGAATTTACTTCTACAAAAATTTTTATTCCAGTCTCGCAAACATAGTTTTTCAAATATGTGGTTAAAAATAATACTATTAGTGGTATCGCTATCACTTTCAAATGGCAAACCTCATAATTTGACGTACGTATAATTCCAAACCATAAAAATTGACTAAATTTCATTAGGAAAATCGCTTTAATGCGAATGGAATCGCCATTTCAAAAAATGCTGAGCGAAAACTTCCATATAAGCGTCATCGAAGAAATGGTGAAAATCGACCGAGAAAATTATTATAAGCAATTTGAGGGTCCTGGTAAACCTGCGCCTGTTCCGTTATTCAAATATTTAGATGTATAGACTCTGAATTAATTTTTTTTTTTAAATTATAAGTTATTTTTAGTATGAATTTTATGGAGAAGTTTTGTTTGGAAGTCCAGGACAAAAGTTTAAAGTTGTTTTTGATACACTTTGGGCGTTTACATGGATCCCGTCCATCTTATGCCCTGTCTACGATATATCATGCGGTTTGTTTTCAAAAAAATGAAGTCATAATTTATCAACCTATTATAGCAATGAAAAATAAATACAATGGCGATAGATCATCTCACAGTACGAATCTTTTTGAAAAGTATTCAATACCTTATGGAAATTCAGAATTGAGAGGCTTAAAGTGGAAAGATGTCGTTTACGTAAGAATTTTCTAAATTTTAAAAATTTCCTCGAGAAGCAGCGGATTTCCTCCGGAAAGGCCTTCCCTAAGCCTATCTTTGATGTCCTAGTTCCCCCCCCCCACGCCTAGTTTGCCTTGATGTCCTAGTTTCCCGCCCCAGTCCCTCAGGAGAGTCCCAGAACCGCTTCGGCGATTTCAACTGTCTTCTACTATGGTCCTCGGGCCATAATATATTTCCGTCACCATTTCCAACCATCTCAAACTTTCCGGTATCGAAGAAATCACGAAATTCCATTTAGGCCCCTTAGCCAAGTCCCAGAACATTTTCCGTGATTTGAACCGTTCTTAATACGGTCTGCGGATCATCAGACATTCCCATCACGATTTTCAACCATCTCAAACCTTAAGGTTACAAGAAAGTCGCGAAATTCCATTTAGGCCCCTCAGACAAGTCCCAGAACCGATTTTGAAATTTGAACTGCTATTAACTATGATCCTCGGCCCCTAGGACTTTCCCGTCACGATTTTTAACCATCTCAAACCTTCAGGTTCCGAGAAAATCACGAAAATGTCGACCCCAATAGCCTGCTTTCCTCCGGAAATCCGCTAAAAATTAATAAATTCAAGCTGTAGGTGAACCAAATAAATGTGACAGACCAGCTTTTCATCGCCGTTTCGTATCTCCCATGGAGTCTTTTTTTCACAAAAGCCGATGGAGTAATTGGACTCGCCCCTGACTACGGAATGATACCGAATGCAACTCCTTTATTCATTAATATGGTCAAACAGAAAAAAATCGACAAAGCAATTTTCTCAGTCTACATGAACCGGTAATCTTGACTTTATATAGATTTCATTAATTATTCTTAATTATTCAGAGACTTCTCTTCAGCAAAAGCTGGAACCATTCTTTTCGGAGGGGTCGACAAAACCCATTACAACGGATCGTTTACATATTTGAAGATAGATCAAAAATCTGGCCTTTGGTCCTTTAAAATGAACAAGTAAATTAACAATTGAACAAGATGTCAACTGTGCTGCCATCTAGCAAGTTGAACATTTTCTTGCTAATAGGTTAGATTTTTGAGGTTATCAAGTTTTGTTTCAGAATAAGGGCAGGAGATGCAATAGGATGTGCAAATACCTGCGACGTTTGGATTGATACAAGCACAAATATCATATCGGGCCCTAAAAAAGACATCGAAGCCATTAATAAGAATATAACTGCTGAATATTTTGGAGTTGGAAGATACAAAGTAGGCGTACAAAAACCATATTAATTCACTACAAATACTTTTCTCAGGTTGATTGTGGAAGAATTAATAGGCTTCCTCCAGTCACATTATCCATAGGAGGAAGAGACTTCGTATTGAAAGGAAAAGACTACGTATTACAGGTGAGAAAACCTTTTTAAACCTATTTCCTATTAAAAATGAACTTTTAGATGAACATGGGGCCTGTGACAATGTGCTTTTCAACATTTACAAATGGCGAAGAAACCAATTGGCGCCTCGGAGCATCATTTATAGCTAAATATTATGTAACGTTTGACCTCGATAATTACAAAATTGGCTTCGCTGACAGCTTAATGTGATGGATTAGTTCCAGCATTGCCACAATTTTTTAAACTATAAAATAATAAAAAATGCAGAAAATAAAATTGTTTTTTCTTTAATGGAAAATGAGGTTATTGAAGAAGAAATTTAAAATCTCAAACTTTTTAATTGTAAAAAAAAATACAAAATTCTTAAAAATGGTAACTTCATACCTTCAGGTAGCATAGTAGCTTTTATGATAAATTATTTATATAATTTAACTTTTTTTATAAAGTAACAAATACCATTTTTTTAACATCAATAAACTTATTTGAGATCAATTTTAAAAATTTTCAAGCAATTTTCAGGAAGGAATTGCTTCAATGTGGATGTGCAGATTGAATAAATCTCTTTTGATTTGCTTCCATTCTAAAAAAGAAAAAAAAGTTAACATTTTTCAATCTGAATCGTCAAAATTTTTACCTTTTCAACTTCTGATCTGTTACACTCTTTGAAAAGATTTTTCAAATCGGTGACAAACTCAAGGATTCCTTGTTTGAATTCGTATTTGAGAAATTTCTTTTTGATTCCCTTGACATATGGCTTCCCTTCGTGGTCCAACTTGGAGAAAAAAGATCGACATTTCGGATTCACCAGAATTTCAAGTAAGACCCTGATGCATACTTTACGGCTCAGGTCGCCCATGTTACTATCGACGACTCTAAGCTGCTCTATCCTTTCGCATAAAATGCATCCGTTGAGATTAGGGCTAAAAAAACGTGATCAAACCATGGAGGTTAGGAAAAATCCTCAACTTACCTTGAAAAGCGAATCCCTGGAAAGCCGAATTTGAGGCATTTGTCATGGTATGCCCGATCGCAAGTTGAACATTTGAGGTTTGACTTTTTACATAAGCATAAGTCACATTTCAATGTCAAAACTAGAAAAGAAAAGTTGTAGTAACTTAATTTATAAAAACAAAAACTTACTTTTTTCATTGATAGAAGCATTTTTCGATTCCTAAAATATTTAAATTTTTAAAATATAATACATAAATTTTAAGTTTTTGAAGAGTTCATTAAATAGAAAACATGGAAAAGTAAATTTTAGTTAAGTACAAAAGTTCAAGTTAAAATTTTGAAGAAAATTAAATTTTATTGAATTTAACGTTAATAAGAGTACAGTTATAAAATATTAATACAAGTTTTCACCTCTTCTTTAGATTTTTTCTCTTTTTTCTTGTCTTCTTTGGGAGTTTTCTTATTTTGTGTTTTTGATTTCTTTTCAGGGTTGCTCTTCGGATCTTCTTTTGCTTTTTTGGAATGGGTTCGGTTGGTCTCCCTGGAAGATTGGTGGGATTTTTTGGTTTTTGATGATTTGGCGTCTTGACTTTTTCTTTCGGATTGATTTGAAGAGCTGGAATGTTTTCGCTTACGATGCTTTAAAGGATCTTGTTTTTCTGTATTTTTCAAATAATGAGGAGAAGTGGAGTCTTTATTTTGAACTGGTTGGGCTTTGATGGGTGTAACGGCAGTTTGAAGAGATTCATTGTTTGAGCTGCTTTTTAATGATGGTGGTGACAGAGTGGTTGATGGCTTAGGAGGCGTTCCTGCTTGTGAAAGCGAAGAAGCAGCTTGTTCTGCAGTCTGCTTTTTCTCTGTCATGTTTGAAGGTGGTGAAATCGATTCTTTTTCAACTGATGGTTGAGGTGTTTTGTCAGTTTGAGAAGATTCGATCTCTTTGGCAGGAGTGGAAGAAGCCAGTTCTGCTTTGTTAGAATCATATTTAACAGAGTAGGATTGGGAAGGTGGTGATTTTGATGGGAAAATCGACAATGACCAAGGAACGTTAGGTTCTGAAGATGACTTTTCTTGAACAGATAATGGAATCAGTTCTTCAATGGGAATCTGTGGAGAAGAGCAGGATTTGGCGGTCGGTTGAGAGTTCTGCGGTGATGTTGCAGGTGAAGTCTGACTTTTTGCTAGCTTAGGGGGCAAAAGAATGCTACCTTGAGAAGGCCACGAATCTTTCACAAGAGCAGAAGATTTTGCTGGAACAGACGATGAAGTCATTGACTGCTCTAAGTTGTTGGAAATCTTTGGAGAAGAGCAGGATTGGGCGATTGGTTGTGAGTTTGTCTGACTTGTTGCTTGGTTGGAAGACAAAAGAATGCTAGCTTGGGAAGGCAGCATTTTCATAAAACCAGAGGACTTTGCTGGAACACAAGATGAAGTCATTGACAGCTCCACGTTGTTGGAAATCCGCGGAGAAGAGCAGGATTGAGAAATCGGTTGAGGGATTTGAGATGGTAATGTCGGGAAAAATGTCTCAGCTGAAATTCGATTTGGTACTCGGATAGATGATGAAGTCATTGATTGAGTCTGCGGAGAAGAGCATGGTTGGGAAATCAATTGTTGGTTGATCGGCAATGTCGCTGGGAAATTGGACAGCGGCGAAATTCGGCTTAGTGTAGCTTGCATGGATGATGAAGTCATAGATCGAGTCTGCTCTAAATTGTAGGGAATCTGCGGAGAAGAGCATGGTTGGGAAATCGGTTGATGGTTGATCGGTGTATAAGGCGATGTCGCTGGGAAATTCGACAGCGGCGAAATTTGACCCGTAGCACGGAAGGGGTGCGATGGATTGCTGGTGGGCAATTGGTTGGAGGACGTTGTTGGTTCAAAATATTGTAAAAACGTCGACACAGTTTTTTCAGGGTTTTGAGGAGTCTGAACGGGCCTATAATGCAGCAATGTCGTCGGAAAAAGTGGTGGAGAAGAAACAGGTGTGTTGTTAGGATTAAGAACAGGGGAAGATCGCGAACTTCGTACTCCCCTGGGCCCAAAAGGTGTTTGTAAGGTCTGTGAATAAAGATTTTGTGTTATATTTGAAGACTGAGTTGCACTTGGGTAAGGGGCGATAGTTGACTGCGAAATCGGATTCTGCATTCTGTGGTTGTTCATTGAGAAAGGTGGCACAGGTCGCATTCGCTTCATGGCAATCAAGGGCCGCGGTGCAGATGAGGTCCTTTTGATAATCCGAGGAGAACTTAGAGAAGATGAAGAACTAGTGGTTGCCAATCGGGTTGGCTCCTTTTGCAAACAATAGTCGTGACACTGAAGTAAGCATTGTATAAATTGTCCTTGATGCTTTAGCTGCTGTTGCTGTTGAAGATGCTCCTCTTGCTGCTGTTGAAGATGCTCCTCTTGCTGCTGTTGAAGATGCTCCTCTTGCTGCTTCTGTTGTGGATCTTGAAGAGCAGATAAATTCCGAACAGAAATTCGAGGGCGCAGTTGCTCCTCAACTTCTCGGGCACTTAACAGTGGAAGTTCTTGTCCACCTACCGAAGATGGACCAACGCTGTCTCTCTTCTCAACTTCTGGAGTGCTCGGAGGAAGATCTTCGCTCTCATTAGCAATATCAACTACGTCTATCTTATCTTCAGGTTCAGGAGATAACAAGTTCACGAAAATCGCTAAACATAAAATAAGTGCCAAATCGTAAAGCTTATTTAGAAACTTACGTTCGGTGGCGCCTTCGTCTTCAACTACCATAACCTCGGATTCATCACTTTCATTTCCGCTCTCATTCCCAGCTAAAAATAAACCACCAAATCAGAAATTCTCAAAACAAATCACAAGACTTAAAAAATCTAAATCGTCTTATTTAGAGCCTGCCTCTATGGCCGAGCTGTCTACAGCGTGAGATCAACGTCTTTGAATGCTTAAGGTCCCCCCCTCCCCCGCCACCTTATGGGGCTACGTCTATAGATTTTATGGAATGGAAAGCTTATATAGAAACTTACATTCAGTGGCGACATCATCTTCATCAACAACCATAACCTCGGTATCTTCCCCTTCATTGTCGCTCGCCTCATTCCCAGCTAAAAATAAACCTCAAACTCAGAAAACAATTCTCAAAACAATGAAGACTTACATGCAAAGTTTGAAGGAAATAAATTATCCTCATAAAGACCTAAGAAGAAAACGAAAGGTTAGTATGGAATCACAAGTAAAAAGAGGCAAAGCAAAAGAAGCTCCAAAAAAAAAAATAAAAAAACATGCAATAGACAAGTAGAGTTCTCACTCTCAATTGATGTAGGTGGAGATAGAGGAGCACTAGAGGAACTACGTCTGCAAAGATCTTCAGGCTCTTCGGTTTCAATTTCATCGAGTGTAATCGAGCCTAGATCTCCAATGCCTGAAATACATTTTCTCAAATCAATCTTAAGAAAAATTATATATTTTTCTCAGAGAAGACCTGAGGTGGTCTGATGGCTTTTAGGTAGATTTTTTTACTGTCCTTTTCATTAAAAAGAAAAAATATTAGGGAGTTTCAGCTACTCGTTTTTGGCAATACATGTTAAGTCACCCGGACTTAATTCATTGTTTACCGGGATTCCTGGTAAAGAGTTTCAGCTTCTCATATAACTTGTCAGGCTCTATCAGGAATAGTTAACAAATTTCACACTAGAGCCTGATAAAAATCCGTACCTGACTTCACTATAACTCTTCAATTAGTATAAATTTACGAAAACAATGAAGAAAAAGAAACTTAAATGCCAAAAAATGGTGGGAAAATCTACCCTGGACCTTCTCTCGTAACCGGGTAGCTGAAACTCTCAGATAATAAATTCAAATTCTTACGTTTTTCAATTTCGTTAACTTTTGACTCATATTTTATTTTGAAATTTAGGTTAGGACAAGATGGGGCCATTTTTCGATGGAGAACTTTCTGCAACCATGATTTCAGATTCCTGAAAAAAAATTTTATTTATAAAAATTAGATAATCA
This sequence comes from Orius laevigatus, assembly GCA_018703685.1. Lineage (NCBI taxonomy): Eukaryota > Metazoa > Arthropoda > Insecta > Hemiptera > Anthocoridae > Orius > Orius laevigatus. Next base: position 71,840 of record JAGWEN010000184.1, on the reverse strand, counting down.
AAAGTTTTTTACTTTTTTAGGTAGAATACTGAAATATCTGAATTATGACTCAGCAGGACATTAATGAACTGGGAACAATGCTCCAAAAGTTTCCCATGTTCGTGATGTTTTAACCGAATTTGATTGAGTTCAGACTCTTTGATTTTGCATTTCCTTTCGAGATCTTCGATCGCCTTTCGTTTTTGCTTTTCTATCTGATTAATTAAGCTAATAATGAAAATAATTTAGTATTCCTTAATATGCTTCACACTTACAAATTGGCGTCTTCCACTATTTTAGACTTTACTTTATGTTTTTGTTCGACTATTCGATTTTGTAGAACTGTATGAAGCGCTTGGGTTGACTTGCTTTTTCGTAGTGAGAACCTGAATTTAAAAAAAAAACATAAATAATAATTGAGAACAGAAATGAGAACATTACCTCACTAATTTGCCAGACCCGAAAATCTCTTTCTTAACATCTTCAACGATTTCGCCGACGAAAGATATTTTGTGAGATTTGTTTTTCTTGTCGTTATATTGACAGTCGCGACACTTTAATTTGCAGCATTCATGGCAATATATTTGTAAAGGCTCCTGCGGGTGCGTTTCACAACGATATAAGGCATTTGTAGTTGCCTCGGATTCCTCAATAGGCTTCATTACATGATGCTGAGTGGCATTTAAGGCTTTGTGCGCCTATGGAAAAAGTAATGAAAGTACAATAAATAAATAAATTACCTCAACACATTTCTGGCATATAAGATCCCGACATTCCTGGCACCATCGGACGGCTTTTGTATTCGGATGCATGACGCAAACTTGGTCTTGTTCATACATGAGGTATTCTCTTATTATCTTCGCATCAGTTAAGTTTTCCTTGAAGGAAATCAATCCACATTCAGGGCACTTTTTTGGTTCTACAAAGAACATTAGTTAAAATATTGGAGGTGCGTGTTAAAAAAAGAAGTTCGTCCCCCTCAAGCAACAAACAATTCCCCATTCGTCTCTCCCGCAGCAAGCTAAAAGGACTCCTACGCCTCCTACGAAAATTTTTACGTCGATTATCTTCCATAATTTACAAACCCTTCCCGTCGTCGTACCAGTATAAAAAAAAAACGGAAATTTAAATTTTTTATCTTGAAACTAACTTCAGATTCGTATTCCTCACCCCAAAATACATCGGAAAATCACATTTTTGTTAGAAATTTCGGACATAAAAAGTCCTCACTTATTAGCTGTGGGGTAGTAAACTAGGTGATAAACATTTTTTTCCACAACGACTTCAGAATCGTGTTTCTCACGCTAAAAAACGTTGGAAACCATATTTTTAAAATTTCGCCCAAACTATGTTTTCCTGTGTCAACTATACAATATATTCAAAGGTTAAACCTCAGTGGTTTTACCCCCTTATCCTTAAAAACCATTGTCTCTCTCTGTACTCCCGTACAGGTCAATATTTGGCGAAAGTTCAAAGGTTTGGACTTCAAAAGGAATACATATTTATGACTTATTTTTGCTAGTTTTTGTGGTTCTAGACCCTGAGAATGCACTCGGATGTGCATCGAGGGCACAATCTTCCGGTTAAGAAAATCCATTTAGATCACTTTGAATGGCCCAAAAAATAGCATTTTTGGGTATTTTCAGTCTCAGGGCTTTTTCACAACATGTGATTATGCTTGGTCCTCGGGTTATCTTTGAAGGGTAGGTCAGGAAAAAAAGGATTTATGACCCCCTTTTTAAACAAAAAAATTGGGATCTCGAGGTCTGACATGAAAAATTGCGTGCCACCCACCCCACGTGGGTGATTTTTCGAACGTCAATCGTTTATTCATTTTTAGAAACCACGTAAGAAATTAACCAGTCTCCCCACTCCCCGTTCCCAAATTTTCCCTCCAATCAAAAATCTTACCGTTATTCGGCCAAACTTGGACACAAGTCCGGCACAAGCTGTGGAAACACTGCATAAACTTGGCCGCATCGAGTTCCTCGCCATCCAAGATGAAATTGAACGAGCAAAGGACGCATTTTGAGATTCTATCGCATAACTCATTCACTTGCTCGACCAAAGGAGGCTCCATATCCTGAAAATTAAAATTAGCACTAATTACAGCACAAAGATCACATTTTACAGCATAAAAGGTTTATTTCTAATAAGGTTTTCACGTTCCAACCTCCTGTTGGATGTGTACAAACAAAATGCGCCGATTATATTGAAATAAAAAAAGATTGATAGGCATAAAATCTCGCTGGAGGGGAGGAAATGATGACTCAGTTTTGTTTCTTCTTTCAAGTAAAATAAACTAACGATACTAGAATGTTTATACTGGGCATAAACAACGAAAGAAGAGACCTAGGGATTAGATAAGAAATACATATTTTTGTGGACAGGATTTCTAAGAATATGGTAAAGAGGAGAAGTTTGTCCCTTCCGACAGCTTCAAGTATATTAATGTACGTTCTGAGAAATAAGGAAGGTCCTGAGGAATAGGGAAAACGAGTTTTAGAAAATTTCGTTCCTTCCAAAATAGGCTACCGATGGAAAACACGGAAGCAAAATAAAGAAAAACAATTAAATAATAAAAACAATTAGTGTAACCAACTTGAATAAACAAGAACCAACATACTATTCGGGCCATATAAACCCAAGGCCATCCGAACTCCATCGTAAGTCCACGGATTGATTTGAAGAAAGTTGAATTAGATTTGAAGAACTGCTAATGAGTTAGGTAAATGAGGCGTCGTGGTGGCCGCGCGTGCTAAGGCGTTATTCCCAAACATTGCGGTATGGCGTTCACATCAATGGGGTCCAGGGTTCAAGGCGGGCGGTTCCCAAATTGAACCCAATGTACTCTTGCATACCTCCCACATCTCTTTACCACGCATGCGCCACATTACCCTTTTCACCCCTCAGACTCCCACGCCTAGGATTTAGACATACGCCTAGGATTATTAATGATACGCCACCACATGTCCCATTTCCACCCTCAAACTCTTTCCCACGGTCGCAGGGCTATTCCAGATGGCAACTACCTATATAAACCTATCTTCATCCCTTCCTAGTTCAGTTCACTTCCTACCACGATTGCAGAGCCAGCTCCAAGAGCAACCTGTAAATCTAAATGAAGAGCTTCTACAAAATATGTCTTTCTCTCGAGTACTCCCCGTACAACAGCACCTAAAATGGACTTTTCCAATGGGAAAACACCACTGACGCGAGCACCTAGTGGAAGGCCCTCTTTAAAAACAAATGCAATACATATATAGTTGCACCGATTCGCATTATAACTTTTCGAGGAATTTTGTGGACCACGGACTGATATGATCTAGTTCTGAAACTCAAGTGGTTTTCCTGACAATCCTTGGAAGAAATCGAAAAATTGCATGTTTATTGAAAATTATGGGCCCGTTTCCGAAAATTGAGGCAACACCTTAGTCAGCAAAACTAAATTTATAACTAAAAATACAAAAATTGTTTATAGGAATCGAAAACCTCATCATGAAAGAGGAATAAAATCTATGCAAAAAAGGAAAAAGAAAAAGAAAGAAAAAAAAGACGGAGATTCAACGGTGCTGGGTTTTCTCGTTCGATCTCATTTGTTTAAAATTTAATTGTTTTATCTTTATGTAAAATAGTCTTGTATTGGGGGCCGTATATCAACGTATCAAGTAGCCTGAGATCAACCCAACCCGCGCTTTGTATCCCCTTATCCCCTATGGACCCAACAGTCTTTTACTAGATTTTCTTTAACTATGGTATGAGGAAAACTCCTTGGTCTATATAAGACTGCGGACATGCAAAAGGTTTTATTTTCTTTAAAAAGAGTTACTGAAATGAAATTGTTTCACAAACCCAAACCGGACTTCCGACTTGTGATCTCGAAGTAACGTGACCAGAGTTTCTCAAGGCAGACGCTATTCCGAAGAAGAACCAGAGTCGACGATTTCCAGCAAGGTTGGAGAAGGAGATGGAACGGATGCACAAAACTGAGCCTGGAGTCAAGATCTTTCGAGGGTTTTATAGGTTTTGCCCCTCCTTCAACCCTTATTTTTTGACTCGTCAAATTCCTTGGACACACGTGTCCAGGGAAGAGTCAAGATATCGATGAGAGGATTGGATTTATGGTTATTTCTTCTTCCTAATCTTGCTCATAAACAGGCCGACCCATTGACATTTTGACATGTTTAAGTTGTTCTTTTCCTCCTCTTCGATTTTAAATGTTTTAATTTTCCATTCATGTCTTTTCTCCTTCGTTATAGAGACAAGGTTTCTTTGGATGAAAGGATGGAGTACATAAATGGTTTTGTGTTGTCGTATGTCATTCTATATATTTTGTATATTCTCTATCCCCGATCCCGCCCTTTCTTCAGCCAATCTGAGTGTTAGCCGATTCTTTTACTCTCTAAGCATGATGATAATGGATGTTCAGAAAAGGCTGCATTTTGAGAGGGTATGGTTTTGTGAGTGATCTTCCAATTATGTACATAGTCCCTAGTATCTTTTTCCCTGTAGGGTCTTATCGCTAAGCCCTTTATGGTAATGTTCCTTTTCCTATTCTTTTTTCCTAATTTTGTCAAGATTATTAAGAATTGTTTTGGAATAAGTGTTATTAATTTATACATGGAGAGATACAACAATATTCCAACAAAATTCAAAAGAACGCTTGAAAAATCCAGTGGACTTCTTGCATCAATGAATGCTACCTATCCTTCAATCAAGTTCATACGTGAAAATACGATTCACCTCTACACAAAAATATTACAAAATAAGTGTTGCAGCCAGCAGCTAAAAATTCAATACCGGCTAACCCCCTTGGGCAACAATGATAGGACATTGATCATTTAAACAAAACTTACATACCTGCCAAACATTAGTAAATCCAGAAAAATCGAATGCGGACGAGAAAAATGATGAGAAGGGAACACTTGACTCAACCCATTGGCAGCTCGGCGATAAATGAGATAAAATAAAGCCCACGAAAAGGGACACCCTAGTCATCCCCACTCTAACCACCTGTTTAAAAAAAAAATGCCCTACTCAGCTTATCTACCAGAAAAAGCTTGCCTCAAAGAAACTGAAAACAAATAATAGCATTAGTGGGCTAAAGAGGAAATAAAACCTAGGAACGCGGTAGCGTTCCGCCTCGGCAAGAAAATTACATGGTAAGATCGAGAGATTGGGGAAAGGGCTTTGCAAGCTAGAACCTGAAATTGGGGTCCATATACTCTATAGAGCTATGAAAAATCTCCAGATCAGATGAACCGAGATAAGATTTAGTGGCTGTCGAATAAATATTGAAACAAATGGGTGCTAGATAACCCAAATGCCCTCTCGAAGCTCCGACCTCCACCATCGGAATTCAGAAATATGAACCCAAAAAAAGTGCAATTTAAAAAATCGTGACACCAGTAAGCCTAGTTGCAAGACAAGCGGTAAATAAACTATAAAGGAAGTTGAGTACGGACGCGTGCCATCACTCCCCATTTCCGAGTAGTTGAGATAAGAAATACTATAGTAGTGTTGCTCCAACATCTCTTTCCCAAGCCTAGGATTCCTAGACATGGGAGGAACCCTTCACTTCCTATGAAAATTTTCCTCTTGCCAAATTTAAGGAAAATTTTACCTTGGCGGGGGAGGTGTTGCATACCACGCCTAGGATTCCTTGATATCCACCACCTGTTCATCTAGACGACATTCATTATCCTAAACTTATCAAACCCAATGAGAACGAAGTCCCTTTCCCTCAAACTCTTTCCCACGGTCGCAGGGCTATTTCATATGGCAAATGCCTTCATCCCATCTTAGATCAGTTCCCTTCCTAAACCGATTGCAGAGCCAGCTTCAAGAGCAACCTGTAAATCTAAATAAAGAGCTTCTACAAATTATTGTCTTTCTCTCGAGTACTTCCCGTACGTCATTAGATAAGTACATCATTGATTTATCATTTTGTATTATTTTAGGAATTCATAGGCTTTCAAGCTTATCAGGCGGATAAGTCACTCGATAAAAGGATAATCTTTGTAAAAGGATAATATTTGTAGATAAAAATCAAGAAAATGCAAGCTTTCCTCGACGGAACTTGCTGAAAAATTCGAGTTTATTTTGCAAAGTGGATATGGAGGGCACAGACACAGTCATTCCCAGTTTACCACAATTATTACAAATACATAGACTCTTTTATGTTTTGTCTTCGAGATTTCTAAAGGAAAAAAATTTATGTGACCACTCCATTCCTGACAAGGGTTCACAAGATTATGTCAGACTGCCGAATCCTCTACACGAAGCAACCTGTGAAGATAGATCGATTTTTTTTCCAGCCATAAGTAAGCCTCAATTCTCACGACTCTTAAAGACTTTTAGGTAGAAAAGGTTCCGAAGAAAAAAATAAAATAAATGAAAATAAGGGGGTAGGTGGACCCTATAAAGTATTTTCACACACCACAGGTAGATTGGTTTCCCAACTACCCCCAGTCGCCACTTGGCTATTCTACAATCGGTATATAAGACGCTCAGCCTAGGCCTCGAGCACAGATTATATTTGTATACGTGTGTTCACACACAACAGAAATTGGAAGGTTTATTTCTAAATAAAGAAATACAATAATACAATCAACTTCTCTTCGAGAGAGTAAAAATTCTGGTGAAACCCTATCCGATAAACTGAAAAATAGGTGAATCAGATCTAATAATCAGAATTAATTAAATCCACATTCAGAACCAAAATTCAACCAGTTTAAAGAGGGGAGGATTTCACCCTAAAGTTGATCTAGTGAAACGAGGCATCTGCTCCATTCAAGCTAGAGGTGGATAGGTGATAAACTATTTGACTTTATGGATGGGGAGGCTCCCTAAATGTGTTCAAGCACGTGCGGTAACAATGAAAAGTCTTTCCAATAGACCTAATTTACCTCATGTAGGTATAGAAGCTTTACCCCATTCATCAATAACAACAGAAATGAGGTAGAAACAAACAAATACACACCTATACAGAAGCAAACATATTCTTCACTTTTATCGAAGGGAGTAGAGACTAGGGACTTCCTAAATCCTAGTTCTTAGTTTTACTGCCCTATATGAGTTATGTCGTTATGAAATGCATACTTGGAATACTGGATAATAGAACGCTTATAATGGAATACATACTTTTGACATTCCTATCTTTTAGCTTTTCACCCCGTATCGAGAACGTTCACTTCTTTATCAACGGAAAACCATTGAAATGCATAAAAATCCCTTGTTTCTGGTGTAGAGATCAAGAATGTAGTAAGCAGTACATATTAATGTCGTGCAGAATGTAGAGTCAAGTCAGTATTTGAGACTTCTCATTGCTTTTTAATCTGCTTCGTCCTCGTATATCTTTCTATGAATTCCCTTTTCCCCCCTCTTATGTGAAAATAAGAGTTTGTTGTTCCTTTTCTCGCTTTCGCAGAGGTAAGCGTCGCTAGCCCTCAAAAGGCCGATGAACTCCCTCGTCCGATCCCAACTTCGGACGTTGAGTCTGAGATTTTTAGCTGATTTCCAAAGGAAAGTACGCTATTGGTTTTATAGGTGAACAGAATTTGGGGCTATCTACCTCTGTGGATTGGGACAAAGGTCATAAAATCATAATGGATGTTCTGGTTGGCAAGCGAGCTAGGATATTGGCATTGGCTCACCGAGGAGCACGAGTAGGGACAGGATAGGAGCCAGACAAGTAGGTTAAGCCATCAGGAAAACGGAACTTCTGACCGTGCTTATGGCTAAGAATGGCTACCCTCCCGTCCGTAAAACCGACCAAAAAACATGAAGAAGTCATGAGAGAAGTCTAAAGACTCTAAACAGAGAAAACGAACTAACCTCCAATGACACCTGGGTCAAGAGCGAAAGAGCCTCATCCGATAACTTGAGGCAAGGCGGCATCGCGTCGTTAGTGCTACTCAATCGCAAAATCTGGCCGGCTGTAGAGGAGCTCTTCATGCACAAAATAAAGCTTAGGTAGTTGAATTTCGATAATTTAAATAAAAGATTGGGAACGGGATTGCTACCGTCAGAGATGGCGGACTGAGGAGAAACGTCAGTGAGCAGCAACGGCAATCATTTGTATGTATTTTAGGTTAGGTACGTAGTTGGATTATTGAGAAAATTACATGTCCATAACCAAGGATACTAAACACAGGTTTTTAGTATCCTTGTCCATAACTACAGCCGCTTCCAGCCTTCAAAGAAAAAGATATTGCATCGATTGGGAAGGCAGAAATCCAGAGAAAGCGAAACAAAGAAAAGCAAGCTTTACTCTATACCCTATTGTTGTGGGCACGGTTGTGGGTGAACACGCAGAATACGAGTTTTGCTAGACTTGGTTTATTATTATAGAATCCGAACGGGTTAACCCGCATAGCACCGAGCATGAGTAGAAAACGAAAGGACTTCCAAAATCCAAACGTTCCTGCCTGTACGAAACTTAGGTAACGAAAATTAGGTTCCCCCGATAAACAAAAGATACCAGCTAAACTAACCAAGAATACTTCATAAATATTTACCTATCTTAATTCAATTCCGTGGATCGAGACTTCAAGAAACCGTCAATCGTCATCACCCTTGATCAGTGCAAGTTGCAAACTGCAGCGTCGGTCGGCAATCGGTAGGCCGGGGGGCGGGGGCTGTCTAAACTCAACTGTGGGGACTGAGGAGCGGTCAACGGTGGAGTGGGGGCACTGAGAGTGGGGGTAGCCGGCAGGCAATAGGCTGCTCACTGGTGCCTAGTAGCCAATGCCCAATGCCCAATCCCCAATTCCCGTCTCCCGATTGGTGGGTCGTCACTCGTGGCCCATGGGCTTAGGAAAGGGGAACGGACGAACGATGCTCATTCATATTCATAGTTCATGCTGCTGACTGCTCGAGTGTGCTGCGTCCAGACTGCAGCCGTTAAAGAAGCAGAGATCCATTACCCAGCTATTGTTGTATATTCTTACTCCCCATAAACTTTTTTAAAGTAATAACAATACTAAATAATAGGTAGTTCACACAAATACTGCAATGTAGGACTAATTCAGAATGAGTCAAAAGGAAGAAATAAGGGCAAAGGGCATAAATTAGCATAAGGGCTTATAAACGTTCATATTTGTAACTTCTTCAAAACAAATCTGTAGGTAGCAATAAAACAAGTCTAGCAAAACTATTTATTCTGTGTGTGCACCCACAACAACAGCTGTACATTACCTGACTAAAGAACATTTGTAGCCCATTTATTGCTAAGCCAGTTTTAACAAGTTTCATCAGCGGGCGCAAACTCATTTGGACGAAAATTCAATCCGTTTTCAACAAAAGGTTTTCTCCTAGGACTACCTATACCATTACTAGGTGACTACTGGAGGAATTTTAACTCTGGCTATAGGCCGAGTGCGCACCCAATGGTTAATACGTCTGCCATCTGTGACCCATGGGGATTATTAGAGAGCACTGAAAGCCTAAAATCTCAAGAAGGGCCTCCCTTTTGCTCTAATATTATTTGAAAATTGAAGAGGCGACCACCAATGGCCCCAATTTTCAGTTTTCCAGTACAAGGATCAAGGGAGCCCCTCTCTAATTCCATTTTGTGGGGATTCATTAATTTCCAAAAACAATCCTCCGGAGGCTCTGAGTGCAACCCTTAAACAAATTTTAAATAAAAAAAAAATTATTCAAAAAGAATCTTTATTAACATTCATGAATAATTATAATAAAATCTATCAACTCACAGTTTTTCATCTTTTCGACATTCACAAAACATGGTTGTTTTTAATAAACTTTCGTTACTTTAATAAATTAATTTAAAAAAAAATTGAAAATAACGAATGTGATAAAATTTAAAAATAAAAAAAAAATTAACAAATTGTTAATACAAATAAATGATAAATATTTTTCTGACTAGTAATATCAATTTGCAATGGCACAAAACAATAAAATAAAATAAAATCGTTTTTTGGCTTATGTGATGTTTCTTTGGTTAAAGGGAAATAAAATCTGTAAAAAAAAATTATTTACAATGATTTTTCTGTCTGGTAAAAGCAGACTGAACTATTTTAAAACAATTTAAATCGTAAGTATACTTGAAAGTCGGCCACGGCCAATGAAAACGGAAATATAATTTTTTTATTAAATTAGGCCACTTAATTTCTAATTAAACATTTAGTCCTTTTCTTAATATTATGGATATATTTTTTAATTCTGTACATTTTTACTAGAAGCTCAAAATGAGCTGTTAGAAAATCAGAACCTGAGCTTTTTAAATAATTAATATGTGTGACTAATGACTTATTAATATTATAATTTATACAAATAAGATGTACGATTCATAAAAATTTAAAAACTACGAGGTTAACAGTTTATACATGTCACAGGAAAAATCTTATTTTTTAGAGTGCGCGATGTGAAGTAAAAGTCAGACTAGATAGTTAAAAAGTTGCCGGACTGTTATGCCGGTGGTACTTGACAATGTTTGATGAGGGAGGCGAGGGCGGTCGCTAGTCTCTCAGCGCCCGAGCTGAGCTCATCCTGACCTTCTGCGACGATGATGCCCTGAACCTGAGTGACGACTTGAAGAACGCCGAGAACGTAGACGCTTTCCATCGTCACCCCATAATCGACGGTTTTCCTCAGCTGAGAAATCACCGATTGCAAGTTCCCTTTATAGTCGCCGCTTTCAAGTGTGGTATTCGCACATTTATGACTCCTCACAAGAAGCTTCGAGGACGTCACCAACCGTCGAAGTTCCAAACCTAACATATCTTTGACTTCCTAAAAACCAAAATTGATATCAAAAAACTAAAAAAAAGTGATAAAACTTACTTGATTTGTATTAACACTTCTTTCAGTCTGTGCTAAAGTCAAGCTTAGGATATCACTGAAATCCGTGGTTAGTTTTAACGCTTCCACATTCATATCTGATTCTCCCTAATTGAAAAAGTTAAGTTTGCACAATGATGACCTAAGTTTGACTTACAAGAAAATTTTTCCGGCTGAAAGAATCAGATCTGGGAGGTAAAGGAGGTGGATTCTTCAAGCAAGACTTGGGAGGTCTTTCAGGAAGAGGACGACCGCCATTCGCTGTTTTGGCCTTCTCTTCTGCAACTTTTTGCCCATTTTCTTCTATCGCTTTTCTCAACTCATCCTTGAAAAATTAATACAAATTATGACCACAAATAGTCCAGTCAAACTAAGCCTGGGAGTGGAAAAAAATAAGGTATTTTGTTTCTCTACGGAAATGTGTAGGGGTTAAACTGATTAACCACAAAAAAGTCCATAACCGAAACCCGTGCGCCTTGGACGTGTAGACGCTAGAGCGTTTTTAATGCAATTTTTTTTCGTTTTTTTCCTAATATCTCGAAAACCGTAAATAGTAGGTGAAATAATTTTTAGTACAAAATTATAGATCATTAAATTGGCTATAATTTCGAGCTAATATGATTTTTTTGTAGGACCAAACGTTTCTGAGCTACGAGGTTGCAAAAAACCGGGGTTTTCTATTTCGACCTCTGAAGGACAGAAGACGTCATCTAATCAAAAAAACGTACTTAATAAAAGTTGTAGAGAATTTAATTACCTTTAAGAACCAACCCTAAAAAAAATTAACGGTCAAAAGTCGGGGGTGGGGGTAAATTAAAAAAAAAAATTTCATTCAAAAATTGAAATTTCAAAAAAATTAATAAAAACAAAATTAAGGTTTATAAAATTTGCTACAAATTTGATTTACTACGATTTTTTGTAGGACCAAACGTTTCTGAGCAACGAGGTGACAAAAAAGCGGGATTTTCGAGTTTTTCCTATGAAAAAAAAGTCAGATTTCGGAAAAGTCGGAAAAAAATCATGGAAGGCGTTTTCTAATCAAAAAAGCACGCTAAGTAAACGTTGTAGAGAATTCAATTTCCATTTAAAATCAACTATCGAGAATCAATTAACGACCAACAGGTAGGGGTGGGGGTAAATTTCAAAACACTCAAAAAAAATTCAGTCAAAAAATTTTGTTGAAAAAATTCAAATTTCAAAAAATTGTATAAAAACAAAATTATAGGTTATTAAATTTTCTACAAATATGACCTAGTAAGATTTTTTGTAGGACCGAACGTATCTGAGCTACGATGCGATAGGTCCTTTTGGAGTAAAAAATGTATTTTTGAAATGGCTATTTATCGTTAATTCTTTTGGAGAGTTGTTTTCAAAAGGTAATTAAATTCTCTACAACTTTTATTAAGTCCACTTTTTTGATTAGATGACGTCTTCTGTCCTTTAGAGGTCAAAATAGAAAATCCCGGTTTTTAGCGACCTCGTAGCTCAGAAACGTTTGGTCCTATGAAAAAATCATATTAGCTCAAAATTATGGCAAATTTAATTATCTTTAATTTTGTACTAATAATTATTTCACCTACTATTTACGGTTTTCGAGATATTGGTGAAAAAAGGAAAAAAATCACCTTAAAAACGCTCCTGACGCCAAAGCGCACAGGTTTCGGTTATGGACTTTTTTTTTGGTTAATCATGGGACCAACCCCTACACATTTCCGTTTTGGCCTTTTTGGGCTTAGTTTGACTGGACTACAAAAGACTCAATTTACCAATGGTGGCGGAGGTGGAGGAATGATAAATGCGGATATTTCTTCAGTCGTCAGCTTGACAGTAGGATCAACTGCTTCAGGAGGAGGAGGAGGAACGACTCTCGTTGTCTCTAGAAACTCTTCGAGTCCTAAACTTAAAAGTTGCTCCGCCCCAGGCCCAATATCCTGAATAACATGAAACAATGAAACCATACAAAAACCGTGACAAAACTACTTTATCTGGAGTTACAGGAGGAGGTAGAAGAGTCAAGTCTATTATTTCAGGATCAAGGCATAAAGTCGCCTGACCGTCAGCATTCCCAGTCTCTTGAACTTTCTTCCAGACTTCCTGCAAAGCCTCAAAAGTCGATGCTCCTACAAGATTGTCCGGACTGTGAAGGCCAAAACTCGAGTCTGAATCTCTATTTGGTGTCTTGGCTAAAAATCAAACAAATAAAAAAAAACAAAAAACCATTTTTTTTACAAACCTATGCTATTATGTGAAGGACTAGTTGTCAGAGAATCAGTGTCGCTTTCCGTATCACCTACTTCTAAAGAGTTGAACGCCTCGCTTACACATTGTTCGATCTCCTTAAAAAAGGAATCTAAGAAAATTTCAAGTTTGCGATGAGAAACCAACCTGAGTGAGCAAAAGAAGAGAGTCGCTATGTTTGAGCGGAGCAGGGGCAGGCGTGTCTCCGTCTATCGACATATGCGAAGTATCTGAGTCGCTATTCTCTCTTTGGTGTTTCGACAAATACTCTTCAGAGTTCTCCACCACTGCTTGCATCTCTGCCACCCTGCGCACAACCTGCAAATATTCAAGAGAATGATGAAGTAACAGCCGGCAATAACAACCATCACCGATTTCCCAAAAATTAGAGACTTTCCAGCAAAAACAGAACCCAAAAACCATTTGCTGTTTTTATCACCCCACAAAATTACCATTTAATGACTAAATTAGCAGATTTCATGCCTAAACCTATAAATGCCCTAGACTTCAACTATGTTTGACCAATTTTATCAACATTAATGTTGTTGGAAAGTTTTCTAACAGTAAGGCTCCCGCCGGCAAATCGACGAGTTTTCGCTCTGCAATTTTTGAGGGTGTTTTATATCTGAAACCTACTCACCAAATAGGGTCCTAGGGTGCCCCTAAGGTCAGTTACAACAGAAAACGTGAAAAAGCGAAGTTTTGTCACTATTTATTTTTTCTCGGACGAAGAAATCAGATAAAATTTTTTTGCGAAGTCGAAAATTACTTAAAAACATGTCAGAAACAACTCCAATTTTTTTGGTTTGGATCAAAAAATTATTGAGACCAGTTTTGGACGTTTTTATGCGAAAAACCAGAGTGCGAATTTCACATTTTCTATTAAAAACAGTAGTTAAAAAAATCGTGACACATTTATATCAACAGAAAACGTGTATTTTTATGTTAGAAACACTCTCAATTTTTTTCAAAATTTTAAAATTGGTGGATCAACTCCGTTTTCAAAGAAAACCACACATGATTTTTGTAACGATTAAATTTAAACGTCCTTAACTTCCTTAATTCTTAACCGATTTATTTGTTCAATATACCGTTGGAAAGCTATTTTAAAGGGCTATCAAAGTTGTTTTAGTTAAACAGTTCTCAGATGACTCCTTCACCCTCAAAAATCGACTCGAAGTTGAACAACAAAAAAAAATTTTTTTTATTTTTTTTATTTGCCCCAAAATGTGGTTCCTAACGTTTTTTGGTGTGAGGAACACGATTCTGAAGTCAATTTATCGATAAAAAAATTTTATCACCCAGAATGCCTTCGAAGCCCAATATGAAGCCAATTTTGTCAGAACCATGTATGGTTTTCATTGAAAACGGAGTTGATCCACCAATTTTAAAATTCTGAAAAAATTGAGAGTGTTTCTAACATAAAAATACACATTTCCTGTTGATATAAATGTGTCATGATTTTTTTAACTACTGTTTTTAATAGAAAATGTGAAATTCGCACTCTGGTTTTTCGCATAAAAACGTTCAAAACTGGTCTCAATATTTTTTTCATCCAGACCAAAAAAATTTGAGTTGTTTCTGACACGTTTTTAAGTAATTTTCTACTTCGCAAAAAAATTTTATTTGATTTCTTCGTCCGAGAAAAAATAAATAGTGACAAAACTTCGCTTTTTCACGTTTTCTGTTATAAATGACCCTAGGGGCACCCTAGGACCCTAAAATTTGGTGAGTAGGTTTCTTTTTAGATATAAAACACCCTAAAAAAATATAGAGCGAAAACTTGCCTAGGGCCGATTCGCCTATCTTACCCCACAGGAGCCTTTGATCAAACATTGTGGACGTTACTGGCGTTTATATGTTAAGTCATGAAATTGGCATAAAATTATGCTATTTCTTGGAGTTTTATTACTTCCAAATTTTAGAAAAGAGCTCCTCTAATCACAAACAAGCAAAAAAATTCTTCTTTTATCACCCTTTAACCCATTATAGTTAATTTAAGCGTTTCATGCTAGTTATTTGGCATTATTGCAAATAACAAACAAAAAGTGGTTAATGTGAGGACTTATGTACATTTGAGATGAATGTGATTAACTAAAAGGGGTTTTTTATAGGCTAAAGATTTCTTGCTATAAAAAGAAACTTTTTTCAATGTAGAAGGAGTTTTTTTTTTAAAATAATTTTAACAAATTGGACATTTGAAGTACCTCAGGGTTATGAGCATCTATGTAACCCTCCTGTTCGAGTATTTCCATCGAAACAACACTGTGGAAGTCAATACCGTTGTTACTTGGTGACAAAGGATTCATGCCATTCCTGTCTCTCACTTTACCAGGCCTTTAAGGAAATCACACAAAAAAAATGGTATTTAGTAGCACGGAAAAACAAAAATACACAATTAAAAAAAAAGTTGTGCGAATCTTTAGACGTGGCACAAAGACTGGCACAACTGACATAAAATTTAAAATAAAAGTGATTTTTTATGACATTTTAAATGAAACATGCAGGATTTCTTAAAAATTAAAAACTTACACATTCATGTTACTATCGACACCATTACTTCTGATTATTTTACTATTGCTTCGACTTAATGTGTGGTTTCCATTAGGCTTTTGCTATAAAACAAATAATTAATTGTTTAAACAAAATAATAGATGTACTTTATTAGGGTTGAGCGTATGTAGCGGGATTGCCAAATTGACCATCCGATGCTGACCGTTTTCTCCATCGAGAGCATAACTCCAAAAAGCTGGCTTGACGACATGTTGTGAATGATAAAGTGGGGCTGAAAATTCAATTTAAAAATTTGGCTCAATTTTTTGTATTTACCGGTATCAATTATCCAGTCGTCAGGATCTTGGTGAACTTGTAAATCGGCACCAGTAAAAAGCTTATAATACCCTTGTAAAACTAAAACTAACTCTTCTGCATCTCTTTCTTCCACAGTCAACCTTAATTCCTACAAATTTAAATGATTTTTTTCAAGTCCAGACGTGATTCTTACTTTGCTAGGTATTGAAGGAATAAAAAGAGTAACTGTAGATAATAAATGGTCTTCTTTGTCAATCCGAACCATGCTTAATTGCTCAACTTCGGCTATTGATATGGGCTGTAAAGAAAATAGCTCCAGTTATTGCGTCGGTACATACGGTATATACAGGGTGGAAACTTACTAGTGTCCCCCCAGGTTAAATCGAAAACGGTTAACGATAGAGAAAAAAGTTAAATGGTAACTCACCTTTATTTTTGATGTAGTTTCTGAATCTTTTAAGTTATTTTAGTTTTCGTCCCAGAGAGCCAAAATAATTTTTCTATCTCGCTTGGACGAAGGAGCAAAAAAAAAAAGTTAAATCATAACCCCCCCCCCCCTATTTTGGCCCAAAAAAGCAAAATATGATGACCCCTTTGACCCTGCTCTTGAACTGTAGCTGGGGAACGAGCAAAAATTCATTTTTTTGAAAGTTGTCTAAAACGATATGGATTCCCATGTGAAATGGCATGAGGAATGCAATGGAATAATTTTAAAAAAAATCTAGGACCATTATTTCTTGAGTTATCACCAAAAAACCACTTTAAAGTAAGGAAACTGCCTGAGGAAAACTTTCCTCGCCAAAAACAACATCATATTCGAACTGAGCATCCCAAAATAAGAGGAGAAATCAATTTTTAAGAAGATTTGAAATGAAAAATTTTTTTTCTTTCTCTCGGTGATTTTGGGCAGAAATTGACATAAATCGACATATTTTACGACTGAATGTAGAATTAAAAAAATTTTCCTTCCCAATTTTGGTCGATTTCTTCCCAATTGACAAAATTCAAGAAAGAAAATGTTTTTGGCATTTAACTTTCGTAAACTCATAAAATATGCCGATTTTTGTCAATTTCTGCCCAAAATCACTGAAAAGAAGAAAAAAAAATTTTTCATTTCAAATCTTCTTAAAAATTTATTTCTCCTAGTTTTTTGGGGTGCTCAGTTCGAATATGATGTTGTTTTTGCCGGGAAAAATTTTGCTGGGGTAGTTTCCTAACTATAAAGTGGTTTTTCAGTGGTTTTTTGGTGATAACTCAAGAAATAATAGTCCTAGAATTTTTTAAATTATTTCATTGCATTCCTCATGCCATTTCACATGGGAATCCATATCGATTTAGTCAACTTTCAAAAACATGAATTTTCGCTCGTTTTAACTACAGTTCAAGAGCAGGGTCAAAGGGGTCATCATATTTTGCTTTTTTGGGCCAAAATAGGGGGGGTTATGGTTTAACCTTTTTTTTCTGCTCCTTCGTCCAAGCGAGATAGAAAAATTATTTTGGCTCTCCAGGACGAAAACTAAAATAACTTAATATATTCAGAAACTACATAAAAAATAAAGGTGAGTTACCATTTAACTTTTTTCTCTATCGTCAACCGTTTTCGAGTTAACCTGGGGGGGACACTAGTAAGTTGACACCCTGTATAAGCCTCCGTGAGGCCGGCCCCAAAAATAAATTTGGTTTTAATTTGGTTGAAATGATACAAACCATGTTGCTTCGGAGTCCAGTGATTTGACTAATACCCAATTTTGGGCTGACAAGTATTACGTTTTCGCCTCCATTATCCTATAATAGAAACTTTTAAAAAAATCAAACATTTAAAGGTTTAACATACAATACTATTGGTAGGAAAGCATTTAGCCCCATAACTTGGCAATTGACTAATTATTGTCAAATAATAAAGTTTTGCTTGGAGTGCAGTCAGACATTTATGACTCGACCCAGTCATCGTGTAATTCAACTTTAAAAGATGCGTTAAAACTTTCCGTAACTCTTTTCGTTTCATCGTTTCTAAAAGAGAAGAAGGTACGAATCTTTCGAGTCCAAAATCCCGTCTGAAAACATAAATTAAAACTTGATAATGAACACAAAAAATACATACTCGACAGATTTGACTGTGATTTTTGAAGGTTGGATATTATTTGCTAGACAATGCTGGTGTATGTGTAAAGCGGCCAATCGCAAAGCGACATCGTATTTTAATTCAGGGGCGTATCTTTCTTGTACTACATCATTACAACACTGAAAAATATGCAATAAATAAATAAAAAACTTGATTGGCCCTTAGATGAGGCAAAAATCAAGTATTCAGAGACAGAGTGGCGGCTTAACTAAAAAAAGATGTCTTCTCTGCTTCCTGAGAAATTTTTAGGGCTTTTTGTTATCATATTAAAGAAGAGATGTGTCAAATTTCAAGTTGATTGGCCAGGACTGGGACCTTAGGGTGTGGTGGATTTACAGTTAAGGGGGCGCCCGGTTGATCAAAATTTTGACAGAAAATTGGCTTTTAGAAAAATATATTCAGCAAAAACAGAGGTTACCAAACTTTTTCACAGTGCGCCCCCCTTTTAAACAAATTAAAACCTTTGCCCCCCCCCCTAAAGTTTTGAATATTAACTTTGAGGTTTTTGAATGAAATTTGGGTTTTAAAATGTTGATTTGGAGGTTTTTTGACAAAAAAAATTTGCTTTTATAACCATGATTTGGAGGTTTTGACAAAAAATTGCCAATTTAAAGTTGATTTTGAGGTTTTTTTTGACGAAAATTAGGCATTTATAAATGTTGATTTTGAGGTTTTCGATGAATATGAGGTTTTTGAACGAAAATTAGGCATCATAAATGTTAATTTTGAGGTGTTTTAATACTAAAATTAGGTTTTACAAATGTTGATTTTGAGGTTTTTGATGAAAATTTGGCTGATTTTAAGATTTTTGTACGAAAATCAGGCTCCATAAATGTTGATTTCGAGGGTTTTTAAACCAAAATTGGGCTTTACAAATGTTGATTTTGGGGTTTTTCACGCAAATTTGGCTTTATAAATGTTGATTTTGAGGTTTTTTTTTTGACTAAAATTAGGTTTTAAAAATGTTGATTTTGAGGTTTTTCACGAAAATTTGGCTTGTTGATTTCGAGGTTTTTTGACCAAAATTAGGCTTTTTAAATGTTGATTTTGAGGTTTTTTGACCAAAATTAGGCTTTACAACAAATGATGATTTTGAGGTTTTTGACGAAAATTTGGCTTACCTATTAAATGTTGATTTTAAGGTTTTTGTCCGAAAATTAGGCTTCATAAATGTTGATTTCGAGGGGTTTTTTAAACCAAAATTGGGCTTTACGAATGTTGATTTTGAGGTTTTTCACGAAAATTTAGCTTCATAAATGTTGATTTTGAGATTTTTCGACGAAAATTAGGCTTCACACATGTTGATTTCGAGGTTTTTACTTGACGAAAATTAGGCTTTACAAATGTTGATTTTGAAGTTTTTCATGAATTTTTGGGGATATTTGCACACACAAAAAAATCTTGAGCTTTCCCACACCCGCCTCCAGTTTGGGAGCCACTGAGCCAAAATAACGCTAAAAAAAACAAACAAAAAACCTGACCCGCGCCTCTATGTATTCTCGGGGGGGCGCGGGTGGGTTCTGTCCACCCCCACCCCCCCAGGGCCAGTCCGCCCCTGCTATTGGCCCACCAATCTTGTCTCTGAAGCCTTGATTGGCCTCGAAATTGGTCTGATACCTGAAGATAAAAATACTCGAAAGCAGATAAGTCTTTTTGTGCTAAATCACATGGGTCGCCCGGTACGTAGGCTACTCTGAAGAGACATCGTAAATTGTGCGTTCCAGGGCGAGAGGCGACTCTTGAAAGCGTGTGCTGAGGGTCGAGCAGAGTCAATTTGTTACGTTTTAAAGTCTTCACTTGTTCCAAAACGAGGGCGAAGTGATTCGTCTCTTTGAAACAGAGTTTAGTCTCAAGTGAAGAGAGGACATCCCCGACTGTAGTTGAGCTGTCATACTTGAACGATTTCGTCTGACCATTTTCAAGAAATACTTTAAGTACATTCGGAAGTACCGTCCCCGAACCCCAATCACCTCCACTAAGCGTACATCCCTATCAAAAAAACCAATAAACTGTTTATAAATTAAAAGATTAATTTACAGGAAAAAGAGGAGATCCATTGACTACAACGCCTTCAGCAAATCTGACTCTAGAAGGGTTTGTTTTCAGCTTCGCCTTTTTCGCTGAGCTAAGAATCGCTGATTTCCTTGAAGACTGAAACAAAAGTTAAAAAAATAAAAACAAAATTTAAATTATTTTACATTTATGAGGACAGGTTGGCAAACGACAAGTTGGACTGTAGTTTTGGATGCTCGGACAAGCTGAATGACATGATCGCGAGGAGCGCAGCTGACGTCTTCGGCGTTCACTTCTAAAATGTGGTCACCGGGAAGAAGCTTGCTGTCGCTCGGCCCTCCTTCCGTCACGAATCTATTAATAAACAAAAAAGAAAACTTATTTTATTTCCTTGCCTGTATTTGATTATACCCAAATCGTATAATCAATACTCCCACTTTTTTTACCCCTTGAGAACTCCAACCCTTGAAAATGGACGTGAATAAACTTCAGACGTGGTATAAAAGCAGGAGCCCAATCTATTTTAATGGCCGTTAAGATAATTTATGGTATGGGGGAAAAGGAAAAATTGAAGCACGGGGAAAAAATTAAATTTATAAAAAAAAATTATAGAGGTTTTAACCCTGCTACTTGACGTCTTTTTATAATAAAGCCTAATGGAAAAAATAGCATTGAATGCCCACACAGCAACTAAAAATAAGTCATCCTCCAGACTTTTCTGGAAAATCTATTTCATTTCCTCCCTTTAGAAATGAAATGGGGTAAAAAGAACTTCATGTCTTGAAAATAAACTGGCATTCACCACATTGCCTTGCCTCTTATATGCAGGGGCGGACTCGCCCGGGGTGGGTGAGGTCCACTCTGTCTAATAGCCCTCATTTAAACTGGCATTTACTGTGAATCCGAGGATCAGGGAAAGTAGGGGAGGTGAAGGAAGAGTGTGGGGAAGTGAAGGTAGGTGGGGACGGTCGAGAAGGTGGTGGGGGGAGGTGGTGGGAAGGTTGTAGAGCCCCTAATTTCAAATGTCAAAATCTCCAATCATCGTACCCCAAAAGCCTGAGGGGCGAGTCCTTTGCGAGTCGCTTGTGCTTAGTCCTCCACTTGGCACTGATATAACGAAATTCCGGGCCAGATTTTTGCTGACCACAACTTTGTAGTCATTAATTATTTAAAAAATTAAATTCTTTTTCCTCAAGTTGCTTATTTACTAAAAAATTCACCAGACTCATTTCTGGATAAAAGTAAACAAGGGCTTTCAAGTGTTAATATTGGGTTTCTTAATTGATGCTTAATTGGTTGTTTATCGTCCTAATTGATTTGCCAATCAGATCGTTTACCTGACGATGACGGGCCTTTCGGAACCGGCGACGAATCCGAATCCCATTTCTGGATGCCTGACGAGACTGACTCGCCTCGGCTGAGGCGGCTCCTCGCCCCAGTCGAGCACCGGCTCTTCGTAAGTCGTCGTTTTATTGACATGGCTAAAAGACAAACAAATAAAATAAAACGAAAATATTCAAACTCACTTAATATAATAAGTCTTTCCGTTCGAATCTACCGCTTCTTCCCATCCAAAAGGCAATCCTCTTCCGATATCTTTGCCCCAAAGTTCGACCGGAGGGATCCAAGAGCAGGCCCCAGTTTCTGCGCTGAAAAATAAAATAAAGACGTTTAAATTAATGGACCGGGATGAAAAATGGCCGTTTCAAACCAACTTCTTTTTAATGAGTTTCATAATGACCTCAAAAGAAAAAGCCTTTTTGTCCTACAACCTCTAAGATCATTACTTAAAAGAAATAAAATTTTACGAATTACAGTGCCACAAGAGAAGAATAAAAATAAAAGTTCTATTTATAATGCTCAGCGTGAGGAAAAATTTTTTTGTCGATAAGTGGGGAAAAATCAGTAAAAATGATAGATCGGTTTTCTATTTCCCCCTTTATGTTTATTGCCCAAGTTGCTCAGTTGATTGATTGCTTCCTTTTGTTGTAATTCGACGTCTCTGATAATTCCGAGTGAACACTCGAAGGGAAGGGGGAAAAAAGAGTCTTGGATAGTTCAAAAGACAAAGGGTCTCGGTGCCTGTTTTAAAACTCATCAAGAACCACTTAGCCAGAATGAAATTTAATTGTTATCTAAAGTAGTTCTATCTTAACATCTTTAACTACTTGAGAATAAACAAAGATCTAGGGTTACAGACAAAACACGACACTTGTATTTTGAGAGAAGAACATTAAAAACTTGATATTTCAACAAGATGCCAGGGAAAAATAGTGAATAGTGACTTTTTTAGGTAGATTTTTATACATATTAATTCTAGGTCCAAACCAGTCCAAAAATGCTCAAAACTCAAAAGCAGTGAAAAAATGGTCCAAAACAGTCTAGAAGGGGCCCAAACTGATCTAGAAGGGGTCCAAACTGATCTAAAAGGGTCAAAACTGATCTAAAATTGGTCCAAAATGTGATTTAGAAGGGGTCCAAACTGATCTAATATTGGTCTAAACTGACTTAGAAGGGCCCCAAACTAATCTAGAAGGGCTCTAAACTGATCTAAAAGGGTCAAAACTGATCTAAAATTGGTCTAAACTGACTTAGAAGGGGCCCAAACTGATCTAGAAGGGCTCCAAACTGATCTAAAATTGGTCTAAACTGACTTAGAAGGGGCCCAAACTGATCTAGAAGGGCTCCAAACTGATCTAAAAGGGTCAAAACTGATCTAAAATTGGTCTAAAATTGGTCCAAAATGTGATTTATAAGGGGTTCAAACTGATCTAAAATTGGTCTAAACTGACTTATAAGGGGCCCAAACTGATCAGAAGGGCTCCAATCTGATCTAATAGAGGTCCAAACTGACGACAAATAGGTCCAAACTGAACTAGAAGGCGTCTTACTTTTAGGTCAAGAAATCTAAAGCCTAAATCAGTCTAGAAGAGGTCCAAACTAGTTGAAAAGGGGTCAAATCACGAGAAAAGGAGCCCAAATCAGTCTAGATGAGGTCCAAACCACTTTAAAAGGCGACTAAACAGAAATAGTGACAAAGGCGGCACACTGGAACTCTGTATTTTAATCCCAAAAAGGGCGTTTTTCTCATAAAACTGCGTTTATTGGCGTAAATCCAGCGACCTAAATAGGAGAGATTGAAAGGAACTATCGAGGTAGAAGAAAATTGTAACAAAAGTGAATTTCGTCCGAGGAGATTAACTTTTAAAGCTTTTAATCTGATTGAAAACAACGTCTTTCTTCGAGAACGAGGCTATTCAGGCTTCGTTGGCCCTTAAGCTAGGGGGCTCCTTTTCCCTACATAAGACTTTAAAAGAAATTCCTCCTTTGGGGGAAGCCCAAGGATGGGGAAGCCTATATCGGAGTGTTCGGTGAAGTATTGGAGTTGGAAGGAGTTTCAAGGAGGTGATTGTGATTGAAAATAAATCTGCTAAGACCCCCCAGACCCTTTTCCCTTCAACAGTCCGAGTACCCCCCTCGCAAAATCCCTCAGATCCACCCTCGCATGTGTCACTGAGTCACACCCCCTCAAAAATATATTTGAACATCAACCTAGAAATCAGCCAAGCAAGAGCACAGTTTGAACTTAAAAAACTCTGACAATTTTTAAAGCAAATCCCTCTGTTTTACTACTTTACCGTTTTTAAAAGTGATTTTCGAGCTTGAAAAAACATTTTTAATGTTAAAAATAAGAAAATCGAGACAAATAGCTCGTCACGCGAATGGAGAAAATCGAAAAAAAGTTTAATGTTTCGTGTGCTTCGTAGCAAGAGGAGGTAAATTGATATAGCTATGAATACTGCGGCTTCCATACATCTACTTTTTTTTACGTTAGACCCTTTTCCATTTTCTATCTCTACCGTATTATTTTTGAACGTTTCAAACTTGGAGGAAAAAAACTGAGAAAGGCGAAATCGATAAATCCTTGATTTTTCTCTTTCCCTCCTTTTATCCGGAGAGGAAAAAGTAATAATTCTTGGGGGAAGAGAAGATTCCTATTCATAAATATTTACAGAAGGTTTTCATGATATCTCGGCTTTTTTTAAATAAAATAAAAAAAGCCCGTATTTTTAAAACTTTTTATTTTTGACCGAAGCGGTTGCAGCTACTGAAAGGATAATGCGAGAAAATAGTCGAGAATTATTCCGAATGCGCTAACAGAGATTATCCGGATTAAATGGTGTTTAGAACTCTTCACCGAGTTTATACAACTCGAGGACTTTTTACAATTGTAAATTTTTTAACCTTTCGATTTGTTGACTTCAGAGTTGATCAAGCATGTTTCCCATGAGGGCAAGAGAAGCCGAAATTTGATTTTCGACGTGGCTTCAAAGCTAAATAATTAAGGAATGAGAAGCTCAAAATTAAAGATCTAAAGATCTTAAGATCCTACCCTGTATATGGTGTGATTTGTGAAGTGAAGATCCGTGGTTTTCCTTAGAAAAGCCGCGCTCCTAGCCCCAACCTCCTGGCTCTAGTAAAGATACTCACAAATCTTGGGTTTGTTAAAAATTTCTGATCCTCTAATGTACATGAAGTGTTCTCGTAACACCGGCCGTCTAGGAAGTCTTGGTTTTCAATATGAGGCTAATTTGTCATGAACGGTCCATAAATCAAATTTCGACACCCTTGAATTCCCTTTTACGTCGAATCCGCCCTTTTTAGCACTTGAAAAGCCTAACCCGAAAAACTTCCCATGGAACGTCTCCATCCTTTCACAACATATATCATGAAGAGAGTGGCTCAACTCTCCCGTCTGACAGCTCAGTTCATTTTTTCATCTTTTTTAAATCGACCAGACATTTTTCAGGTCGTAACCATCACCAAGAGAGCAATCCTTAATTTGGTTTAACAGTGGGAATATCATGGTTCTAGAGACAAATTCTGATGTATGATCAGAAGGAATCACGCAGATGGTTTTATGCTTCCATTTTAGTAGATGGAAAAATTATCCTTCTTGAATTGGATTATTAAACCTAAGGGTCTCGATTAAATTAGTAACCAATTTTTGTTCGGGTGAATTACCACGAAAAATTCGTTTGAATGGACACAATCTACAACGAACGTCCTTTTGTTCTCAACTTTTTTTCGACGTTGTCCAAAAGAGTTTAAACGAGTTTCTAGTTTTAGCAATCTATTATTGTTTGCCTATCACCATTTGTCAACTTGGAACAAACATTTACCGACGTACTGGAACATGAATTTGCAAAAGCGATAAATTCGAGGAACCTTTCACGGAGTGGACAAATTGTCCTTTTTCTCGCACTTTTCTGTTTGCCCGATGTGATCGATTAAAAAGGAGAAAATAGCCGTTTTCTATAAATAGGACGGGTGTATTTTGCGAGGGCGAGGAAAACGTGTCGTTATGATCCGATGAGCAGTTCAGGTAGGCTGAAAATCGCTAACGAGCGTTTCTGAAGCTGTGAACTCACCTGTGATCTTATAAACTCACTTTTAGCAACAGATTTTATCCGAATACCTTATTTTAAACGATATCGCCTTTAAATTTTATGCGCGAATAAACAGACGGTAATCAAGGCGGTCCCGGGGTTAACGATACGGGCCAGGGGTTGAATAAAATGTAAAGCAGGGTGTAAAACCCCCATGGGAGGGGCCTTCGGAAATAATTTGGTCAGCAAATCAACCGACCCCTTTTTCAAATTCCCAAAATGTTTTAACCAAATTAAGTTTTACGATTTTGTGGCTTTCGCCCGGGCGAAAATCGATTTTCGAGATTCCGCCCCAGGCTCAAAATGACTCGGCCCTTTTTTCATACCCGAGGAAATCTGCTCAAGACGTAAGATCGATAGGGTACGTGAATACATTTTACTATTATACAGACGAATGAAAACCAAAATTAATTTTTTCCAATTTTCTTAATTCGGCTCGTTAAAACGCCATTTAAGCCTAAAATGTAGTTTAAAATACGTTGTTTCTAAAACCCTTAAAGTTTGGAAGCTAATTGAAGCTTTCGTTGAAGGCGCTTAGGCTAATTCGATTCGCGAAAGTTACCGTCAAGAGGTTATCATCCCCAGGCCATTCAAGAGAAGATTTTTTGGTTGAAATGGCACTCGGGTTTAATTGATACTGTGGAGAAAAACAAAAAGGGGAGAACCCCAAAGTTAATGATGTGTGTTCAAGTGCGGTGAGATAACAGGGAGACATTTGTTCTCTCAAAAAGTTCGTAATTGAAACCCTCTAGGAATAAATTTTTTTTTCCAGGTTGAATCTACATATTGAAGTTTTCGAGTCGTGCATAATCTAAACACGAAAAGCCTAATATGACGCGTGATGGGTGAAACATGTCACAAACCACTCACGGAATGGTTAGAAACAGGACAGGCACCCGAGACTTGGTATTTGTAATAGGGCTGGGGTGGGTGATAAGGGGAGGCCGAGGGATCTTTCACCCTCGTATCATCTGGGACCCCCTGGACCAGGGCCCAAGGGTGCCCGCGGCAAGGGGAAATTTTTTAAAATCTATGGGTAGTTTTAAAACGGACAAATCGAAAATGCATCTTATTTCCCTTATCCTTCCTGGGCAAAATTAAAACGTGTCGAAACCAAAAAACCGCCTGAAATGGCCTATTATCGTTCTAAAACAATCTAATATTGTCTACATCCTAAACAGTCTAAAACGTTCTAAAGCGGACAAGTCGAAATGGCATCTTATTTCCCTAGTGCTTCCAACGCGTCGAGACCAAAAAAAATGAATTAGTAAATGAGGGGGGTACGAATAGGTCACGTAGAGTGAGGTCCGCCG
Organism: Orius laevigatus; assembly: GCA_018703685.1. Taxonomy (NCBI): domain Eukaryota; kingdom Metazoa; phylum Arthropoda; class Insecta; order Hemiptera; family Anthocoridae; genus Orius; species Orius laevigatus. Next base: position 45,111 of record JAGWEN010000184.1, on the reverse strand, counting down.
TAAAAACGATTTCGAGTGGGAGGTCATCCAACGCACCCGAAACCCATTAAAGTTTACAACCTCAACCCCAACATATATTTTAATCCACCCTCCAGTTATTATCGATCAAGGGAGGAAATTTAGTGAGAAGTCAAGTACGTTAACGAGAGGTAGATTAGTGATTTGGAGGCACCCCCAGTTCTCAGACCTATTGGGTATTTGTGCTTTATTGATCAGCCAACTTCGAAGATAAGAGCCTCTCAAATCATTCACGTTCAGCTATTAGAAAGACGTTAGGTCTTCTGTGCCTTTTCCCCAAACCTCAATGCTTTTCAATAAACAAGCCTTCGCTTTTATCAATTGGGTTCACTTTATAAATACAATCTCGACGTATTTTATTGGTCAATTCCTAAAGTTAAATTTATTTCAATCGATTAAGCAACACGTACAGCTCATTCAATGCTATTAATACAACATAAGCACTAACGCTGATTATTTGGATCTAAAATATGTACCTGAATACACATCATTGACCATATCGCTAATAGTCCAGTCAAACTAAGCCTGGGGGTGGGAAAAAATAAGGTATTTTGTTTCTCTACGGAAATGTGTAGGGGTAGGTTGCAAAAAAAACCATGGCTTTCTATTTTGACCTCTGAATGACAGAAGACGTCACCTAATCAAAAAAGTGTACTTAATAAAAGTTGTACAGAATTTAATTACCTTTAAGAACCAGCCCTCAAAACGGTCAAAAGTCGGGGGTGGGGGTAAATTTCAAAAAATTTCATTAAAAAATTGAAATTTCATAAAAATGAATAAAAACAAAATTAAGTTTTATAAAATTTGCTACAAATTTGATTTACTAAGATTTTTTGTAGGACCAAACGTTTCTGAGCTACGAGGTGACAAAAAGGGGGATTTTCGAGTTTTTCCTATGAAAAAAGTCAGATTTCAGAAAGTTGCTTTATGAGAGTTGTTTTCAAAAGTTAATTAAATTCTCTACAACTTTTATTAAGTCCACTTTTTTTTGATTAGAAGACGTCTTCTGTCCTTTAGAGGTCAAAATAGAAAACCCCGGTTTTTAGCGACCTCGTAGCTCAGAAACGTTTGGTCCTACGAAAAAATCATATTAGCTCAAAATTATGGCAAATTTAATTATCTTTAAATTTGTACTAAAAATTATTTCGCCTACTATTTACGGTTTTCGAGATATTGGTGAAAAAACGAAAAAAAAATCACCTTAAAAACGCTCCTGACGCCAAAGCGCACGGGTTTCGGTAATGGACTTTTTTTTGGTTAATCATGGGACCAACCCCTACACATTTCCGTAGAGAAACAAAATACCTTATTTTTTTCTTTTATTTGGCCTTTTCGGGCTTAGTTGACTGGACTATAATGGGAAATCCGTAAAATGATATCTCTCAATTTGCCTTCCTTTACAAATTCCTCAATTTTTTTCTGCCTTTTTCATGCGGCATTTGTTAATAAGATAAAAATTATTGATACTTGAATGTAAATAAAGTTTAGAGAGCTCCTTTTACCGAGTTTCGCGTTACACAAAGGGCATTGTTTCCGTTTTTAACAAGAGGCCACAATTTCAGAAGAGGGCCTGGCCTCGGTTTCTAAAGATCGTTTTCAGAGTTTTTGCGTTTTCTGCATTGTGAATGCAATAATAACCGTTTAACCTCTCTCCCGAACGATAAATCACCAACCATTGAGCAATTCTAGCCTTCCAACAATTTTCGTCGAAATTCGTTTTTAAAACATAATTAAATAAAACCTTGAAAAAAAGGGCACAAACAGAAATCTTCACTCTCGTTTAAACCAACGTAAACAATTTTTGTTTAATTACGAAGATAAAAGGTTATTTTCGTGATTAAACCTTTTATTTTTTCAAAGCTAATTCGGTTTACTGAAAGAAAAAAAACCGAGATTTATCTTCTTTTTTTAGTGATTGGCACAGAAACGAAAATCAGGTTTCAGAGCGAATCAGAACTAAGAGGATTACCGAATTTAATTGTTGATTTCACACCCTTCCTACTGAGGTAATCGAACTGTTTTTGCAGATAAAATAAAGTTTTTAGACACCCTTTACAATTTATAACCTTTATTATAAGTTATAACCATTATAAAAACCTTTATTCCATACGAGGCGTTTTTATGTCCATTTTATTGTACGTGTCAAGCCATAAAATGAAGATTGATATCAGAAAAAAACTTTCGACAACCTTTACTTGTTAAAGCGTAACGAATCATTCAATTGCCCTCAATTGAGGTTAATTAACATTTAAATATACGTGCGTTTTACGATAAAAAAAATAATTTTCATGTTATAAAAAATTTTGTACCAGAGGATGTCAAGAGAAGATTGGAATTTTAAAATTGTCATAACAAGTCAAATGGGGCTCAAAATCGCTTTTACTGTGATAAAAATCCGTCACGAAGGCAATAAAAATGTAAAATATTGTGTATTTAATATATTCAAATTGCCCTACAATCATAACACTTGAGGCCATTCTGGGAGGAAGTCGTATTTGTCATGCAAACTTCTTCGGTGTCCATATTCCAATCAAACTTTCGACCTAAAATGTGGAAGAAAATGAATTTTTTACATGTTTGAACACGTTGCATTAGTAAATTGCAATAAATATAGGTATTGATTTATTTTTTAGGTCAATCGTTATTCTAATACGGAGAGAAAATTGATCGACCCCCATCGAAAAACACACTCGTAAGTGTTTCTAATTTTGGTTCCCTCCTTTTCATTTAACATTCACCCCTTCTTTTATTTTAAAACTTTCATTGTGTCCTTTTGCTCATTTATTTTTAGACCGGTAACTCACAACTCTTATTTTGAAATAATTAAATTGTCAATAACTTACATAGCCCAGGCATATTAGAATAAAAAAGTCGTAATCTTCATCTTATTTTATGTTTTTTGGGTCGCTGATTACGAATCTGAGGTTCGTTAACAAAAATTTCGCCCGGAACCTAGTCAAAATGGCACTTTTTGCACTTTTTTGCAACGGTTCACTTTGACCATCGATATCTGCCAAACGGCTCGTCCGAATCGGACTAATATTTAATGGATTTTTAGCAAATTTTATAAGCTTTTATTTTGTACAAGTGTCCAAATCGCTAAAAAGCATATTTATGGAGATTAAGGGGGATTCTCCCATCAAAATTGTTTGTTTCTCACACTTAAATATTAGTATAAGAGATCGCAGCACTATCACCCCCAAAATTAGTTTCCTCGTTTTGCCCACTAAAAATGGTCGAAAAATTTTTTTTGAAAAGCGCGTTCTCATTCTTTCGAAAAAATACGTGCTGTTTAGAGAGCAGTTTTTCCGAAAAAGTTCTCCTCGGAAAAATAGAAAATGCAATTTTCCACCAAAACTTTGTTTTTGAAAAAACAGGTAGTCATCTTGAAGGTTTTGACGAGCTGATTCCAAATATGCTAATATTAAGACGATCGGATGGACAGATTCGTCGGTACGAGATTATTAAGGCTTACATGTTGCGGGGTTCCGAGGAGTTAAATGAGGGGGGGGGGATAAATTTTCCCTTTGTCAAGGTCAGGGCTCTTCAAACCGGTTTTCATTTTAAGAAACCATTTGCCTGCTTTATTTTCTACAATGTTATCTTCCTGTAATTTTAAATTTTTATCCTTTGCAGACTGACTTTTCTAAAATCTGACTTTTTGATAGTAAAAAAAAATTGAAAATCCAGCTTTTTTGTCGCCTCCAAGATCAGAAACGTTTGGCCCTACAAAAAATCTTAGTAGATCAAATTCGTAGCAAATTTAATAATCTTTAGTTTTGTTTTTATAAAATTTTCTGAAATCTACGAACGCGAATTTACAATTGTTGATTTTGAGTTTTTGGACGAAAATATGGCTCTTAAAACTTTGATTTTGAGGATTTTGGACGAAAATTGGGTTTTAAAAATGTTGATATTGAGGTTTTTGTCGAAAATTTGGCTCTTAAAACCTCGATTTTGAGATTTTGGACGAAAAAGGCTCTTAAAACTTTGATTTTGAGGTTTTTGGACAAAAATTGGGCTTTACAAATGTTGATTTTGAGGTTTTGGACGAAAATTTGGCTCTTAAAATGTCGATTTTAAGGTTTTAGATGAAAAACAGCCTCAAAATATGTTCAGAAAGAAAAGAAAAACTAAATTTTTGGGGAATATTGGGGGAAAAAATCATGAGTTTTTTGTGGTTTTGACTAAATATTATGAAATGGAAAAAAAAAATCTACCTAACAATCTCACAATAGAGAGAGAAAAAAATTAAGCCGTTTGTAAAGTTCGATGACCTTGAAGGAGTAAGAGTGAAGAGTCATCTTTACTTCCCCTCAATTTAACTCCCCTTCCCCGCAGCATCAAATCCTTAAAAATCACGTACCGACGAATCTATTCATCCGATCTTCTTAATATTAGCATATTTGAAATCAGCTCGTCAAAACCTACAAGATGACTACCTGTTTTTTCAAAATTTCAGATTTGGTGGAAAATTGCATTTTCTATTTTCGCGAGGAAAATTTTTCCGGAAAAACTGCCCCCTAAACAGCACGTAGTTTTCCAAAAGAATGAGAACGCGCTTTTCAAAAAAAAATTTCCGACCATTTTTAGTGCCCAAAACGAGGAAACTACTTTTGGGCATCTTCCCTCTCTCTCTCGCACACTTGGTAGAATTTTGATGTCGGATCCCCCTTAAGCAAAAAACTGTGCCAAACTTTTGCCATTTTGACAAGGTTTGGGGCAAAATTTTTGTTAGCAAACTTCAGATTCGTAACCCAAAGAACATAAAATGAGATGGAGATTACGACTTTTTCCCCTAATATTAATATCCTGGGCTAACAGTTTTTGTGACTAAACTGATGGAACAGTATGGATTTTTTAATGAAAATGAGCAAATTGAATTTCTGTGTTTAGTTTTCCTCGAACAATAGACGATTGCAGTGGCATTGGTTTCCTTAATGGGTGGTTCGATTTCAAGGATGAACGACTCGAATAATCACCATATTGTGTATTATTTTAAAAACAAAAATAGCTCTGGGGCATTATTGAAAGCAAATAAAAATGTTTGAAATTATTGAAGTTTCTTTATACGTCTCAAAATCGTTTAGACTCAATTTATATGCGGACTAATTTGAAATCGTATGACTTCATTAAAAACTCATCATCTAAGAAGTTGCCAGGATTGAAGGGGGGAAAATCTCTTTTAAAATTAAATTAGCATCAACCCCACAACTTCCGTGTAAAGGTTTTCGTCTCGATGTAGTTAACAGGAAATAAGACGGTAATTTTTATTCGCAATTTAGAAGAAAATAAAAAGTTTTTAATAGTTTATTCAGACCGCAAGATAAAATGGGCATATTAGAAAACTTTTCCTCTTTCGAACTCTTCCTCATAGCTCTTTTCAAAAGTCCCGGCGATTTCACTATTTAAAAAAAAATTTTTTGTTCCGGAAAAAATATAATCTTGTAGAATATTCCTCTTATATTTTATGCAAATAAAAACCTTGTCTGAATTGAGAGGGCGACCTGGTTTAAAAAGAACTGAGATAAAAAAAAAAAAGATCTCTGAGAAGCTGTATTAAGTCAAGAGTAAAAATATTAATCAATTTTTTTTTAAATTATAATAAGCACTTGAAAAAGTGTTTTAAGTGGATAAAAGCTGGCTTTTATATCGAAAGAATTTCTCGTTTTTAAAGGAGACTTTTGAAAAGACAAGTGTTCACCTCAAAAAGTCTCGAGTGCTACTTGAAAACTAATGAGGATGTTTAAGATTTAGAAAAATAAAGAAATGTCGCTGTAATGTAGAAGTTTCGGTAAATGTCCCGCAGTGATTGATGGCCTCGACGATTTAACTTTTGGTGCAAACCCCGGTTGGCGACAACGGTCAATTACCTTCAACAAGATGGCGTGCGAAGGAAAAAAAATATTGACCTAAATAATTGGGTTTACTGCACGTAAAACAAGCCCGGATGATGAGTGACGTAGGGGGCGAAATTACAGAACGAGATTAACTTCCGGAGGATTATCGAGCCAGGGAGGACATCCCGTCTCATTCCGACCATTTCGACATATCGAACGTAAAAATAACGCCTACAAGCCAAAAAAAAAGTCCCTTTCGTAATGCAAGAAAGTTGATAAACTTCATCAAAGAGATAGTAATGGAGTTTCCAATATGTAAATTCAATACGCCTTTTTTTCGGGCGGATTCGATAAAAAAGAGAAAAATCAAAGAAAACAAGGGTGATCCAATAAAAGTCTAGCTTGTTTATCGGAACTAAATGGAAATGTGATTTATTCTGTCAGGAAGTAAGAATTAGCCTGGAAAAAGCAGCCTAAACGTAAAAGTTGGCGAACTTTTTGTTCCCCTTTTCTTTATTTTTCTGACCCGGATCTTGATGGAAAAACCAAGGGCGGTGAAGAAGCTTTTAAAACTTTGTTTAAACAATAAAATATTAATCATTTTGTAACACTGGGATTATTCAATTAACACTTTAGATTGTGGTATCAAAATATTTGATAAAAGAAGAAAAAGTTTCAAGGAAGGATATAACGGTGATGTATCCACTTAGAAAAGACATTTCTTGATAGCCTACAATCATTCAGAAACACCTGCGCTAAAACAACGATATTTTTCAACGTTTTTGTCGTCTTTTATTTATCTTCTGTTTGAGACGTTTGCAAACAGAGAGACGCAACAAACGAATTGAATCTAGGAAGGTCTTGACCATTAATATCCTTTCAGAACAGTCTCATCTCAAAGCCGCCTTCAATTAACAAAATTAGACAAACAACATGGCTTTTAATTGGGGCACTAAATGAGAATTTGTTGGGTTTCCGAAATGGGCGAGTCTCCACAAACGACCAAGTTTATGGAGTCCCAAAAAGTCGTATTTGCGATGATGACATTTGCGGTTAGCGTAGTTTTTGCCCTAAAAATTGCCAAAAACCACATTTGGGATGACATCAAAAAATTGACTTTGGTGAGGTCGAAAAAAATGTTTACATTTCCCGAAAACGACCTCGGATTCTTGTTTTTCACCCTAAAAATGGTCGAAAAAATGTTATCTCAAAGCCTATTCGCAAATGTCACTGGAATATCCGCAAAAGTTCGAGCCGGGTAGATCGAAAACGAGTCGCTGAAACTCCCCAATGTAACGGCTAGAGTGTTCTAAATGTTGAATTTCCTGGCAATAGATGTTGACACCTTTAAAAACTGAAAGGAATTTGTCGTAGGGCCAAAAACAACTCTAATTATCTTAAAAGCCTATTTAAACGTTGTTTCCTTATTAAGCACATAAAGAAAACATTTCTGTCAAAAACGGAGTAGAGATAAAAGCAATATCGTGAACAATTCAACCCGGTGAATTGCTAGGATAGAAAAACGGTTCCCATTGTATAACGCCCCGTTTGAGTTCAATTGAGAAATAACGCACACTGTTCGATATATTTGCTTTAGCTCTATTGTTTGAAGGAGAGCGTCTTTGGATTTTTAGCATCGCCGCCCGCGCCTTTCTCCCGACAATCTAAACCACCCGCCATTGTCTTCCATTTGAACAGATGTCGGGAGGTCTTATTGTTTTCGAGTTGAAAATATCGGCTCGCACATGTTCGCCGGAATTTCGTCCTCCCGGAAGAGGAGGGCGTGGATCCGAGAGAAAACGCACCGAGACCGCTAGTAGACCATATACGCTCGGTGTCCAGTTAGATGCCCTAGCGACGTCGCATCCTCCAGACTGGACAGTGAAAACTAGGATCTATCCTTATTTCAACAAAGATACGACCTCACTACTCTCCCAGACTTTAAGCCGGGTTTACTACTCGCAATAACACATTTCTTACCGAGAAAATCCCGTTTCATGGTCTTTATTTTGACCCAAAACCTCAAGGATACTTCATATTGGTTCCAAGGGAAAGTTATATCTCATTTTTATAACTCATATCTATTTTAACAAAAAACAAATATTTTTCTTATTTTTCTTTATCCACTGAAAAATTCCAGTGTTAAAATATTTTTATTTTAAATTAAAACACGAGAGCAAAAATTTAGGTTGACTAAAAATACTAGGTCCTAGAAAAAAAAAGTCTTTGCCAAATTAGTTAACTGTCTTAAATTTTAAACCTGAGGTCGAGAAAAATTACCTTGAAATTAAGTTATGGCTGTAATTTTAGCGGAAGCGTTTTTCCCCTTTCCGAAAAAAAACCCCTCGACTCAATTCAATTTCCGCTGAGGTTTTCATTGGTTCTAGACTCGTCCAGAGAGGAAAAGTTACAAAATTGAGGTTTAGAAGAGCTATTAAAATAAGAGTAGTTCGGTTATCTCGGGGTCATAAAAGATGACGGTGAAACCTTTAAAAAAGAGCGAAATTAACGCATGACAATAGAAGTCCTAGAAGTTGATGGGGCAGAAAAAAATCTGATTCAGACTTTTGTCCTTTGATGTAACTTTTTTCTAGAACGTGGTGCATTTCCCTTTCATATTCCACGCTTTTTTATCAGTGAAGCCCTTAAAAGTTATAATTATTTCGTCTTTACCGATAGGGTCAGTAGGTAATTTGCTCAGAAAGGGTTCAATTGCGGTTGAATACTTTACCCACTGAAAGGCATTTGCGGTCGGAAAAGTTGAACGAGAAATTTCCAAGTAATCAACTATATCAAAACCCAATGGGTGTAGGAAGTGTGTAAATTGGAAAAGTTTACACATTCATATATTGGTATAAAAGGCCAATTAAGAAAAAAAACCGCCCCCAATAAATTTCATAGGCTTCTTTTTTGTACGATTTATGAGGGATTTGTCGAGGATTTAAAGTATTTATTGCAAAATATCGGTTTAAAGCCCTCAAGTGACAAAATGTTTTACAAAACCCGAAGGTTTTCATGCTGGAGAAACTAGAAAACTCTAAAACAAAAGGGGTTCTTTATGTATCACAGTAGGAGCGATTTCGGTGAGTAATCCTCCCTCATATCTTTCCAAACGACATGGGGAAAGGCCAAAGTTATTGCGGGAGCAAAACATGTAAAATAAGAACAAAATCTTGGTTTTTGCGGTCGATTATTTGCGATAAGACTCGTCCTTGAATTTAAGAATATAAACGACTCGAATTTATATTTTTTAATAAAGCTCATTGTATATTCAGTACGTTTCGTCCATAACAAATTATACAATTTAAGTCCCTATAGTAATTTCAAGGATGAACAGAATGTCAAACATAAACTGAACAAATTTAGAGCCTAAAAAGGCCAAAAACTCTGGTATTTCAAAGTTTATGGATGGTTAACGAGGGTCGAACCTTTTCCTTCATTAAGAGAAAGCCTTCAAACTCAAAAGGGCAGTAAACAAAAGACTCCTTTTTTCAAACATTTTGCTTTTCAAATAATTAATTTTTACGACCCTCGGAGTAATCATGACCATTTCAGATATGAGCATCCTCAATTCCTAGACCGAAATCGATAGTTTGATACAACAACCTTGACCGCCTTTAGATTTTGCGGTTTTAAAAAAGCGCAAACGTATCGAAAACGAAAATCGTTTCTGGCATATTTCTACCTCGGACGGAAATCGCTTGTCCAAATAGCATGAGAGTTAATTGATATTTTCGACGTCACGTTGACAGTAACGCGACACTATAAAGAGCGAGGAAAAAAGAGAGGAAATATTAATAACTTTTCAAAAAGAAAATTATTGCATTACCCTCGAACCTGAGATTTTGGGAAGGGGTCAAGGAGACCTCGTAGGGTCAACCTAACTATTGATCTTTATTGGGCATAAAAAAGGCTTGTCCGGCCGTCCGTCGAGGGAAATTTGTGAGAAGCTTTACGGCAGCAATTATGGTCCAATCTGTATAAAAATTTACACGAATTTACCCCCACCCCTACCTGTTGATTTAAAATTGATTCTCGATAGTTGATTTTAAATGGAAATTGAATTCTCTACAACGTTTACTTAGCATTCTTTTTTGATTAGAAAACGCCTTCCTTGCTTTTTTCCGACTTTTCTAAAATCTTACTTTTTTATAGCAAAAACTCGAAAATCCCGCTTTTTTGTCACATCGTAGCTCAGAAACCTTTGGTCCTACAAAAAATCTTAGAAAATCAAAACTGCAGAAAATTTTATAAGCTTTAATTTTGTTTTTTATAATTTTTTTTTAAATTTCAATTTTTGAATGAAATTTGTTTTGAAATTTTTTTAAATTTAGCCCCACCCCTGCCTATCTATCGTTAATTGCTTTTTGAGAGTTGTTTTCAAAAGTTAATTAAATTCTCTACAACTTTTATTAAGTCTACTTTTTTGATTAGATGACGTCTTCTGTCCTTTAGAGGTCAAAATAGAAAACCCCGGTTTTTTGCGACCTCGTAGCTCAGAAACGTTTGGTCCTACGAAAAAATCATATTAGCTCAAAATTATAGCAAATTTAATTATCTTTAATTTTGTACTAAAAATTATTTCGCCTACTATTTACGGTTTTCGAGATATTGGCGAAAAAGCGAAAAACAAAAATCACCTAGAATACTCGCGATCGTCACCAAATTCGCCCCTACAGGTTAGAGGGCCTTAGGAGGTGGAGGATACTAACGCAGCACCGTTTCGCTCAAAAAATGAACAGGATTGTAAAAAAAAACTTTTTGAGAAAGTTCCACTTCTATCACTACCAGACCATTCAAAATAGTGTTATCGGGTTTAATAAACAAAAACAATGGTAGTTTTAATGTTTCATATAGACTGACTTTTATGAAAATCAACGTTTGTTTGAATTGATCAAGGGGGCATGAATATGACGTCATTAGGGTTTTTTCGCTCTTCGTTTGATTTATGCGGATGTTTGATTTCCAGGATGAAACGCGAAAATAGCAGAAAATGATTTATTCACTCTTCCATTCATCACACCCCTATTTTGAGAGAAATTTCTTTTTAAAGAAACGGATACAAAAGCGATAAAATGAAGTTTTTTAAAAAATAAAAGGCTCAAGGAATCATGAGGGCAATTTTTTTCGACACCTTATCTCAGAGGCTATTCATCCAGCTGTTTTTTCTGGCCAAAAGGTCCAGGGAGCATTTTTTAAAATCCACTTACCATAATCCTTTTTTATGCAAATTTGGAAAGGTTGAGTGAATTAATACTTGTAATTAACGCAATAAGCTTCCTCCTTGGTTAATTTACTGAATTAATAGGATTTTTAATTTGCAGATTTTTGAAAAATGAGTTCCTCCCAAACGTTCTCATTTTGACTTTAGCATATGATATAAATTGAACACTAAAATGAATTAACAAATTATGGAATCAGGGTTTCGAAATGGCGAAAAACAACTTCAAAATTCATACACAACCCGAGCTGTTGAAGCAATTGAGAGAAAGATGTGAAAAAACGCCATTTATGCCGAAAGACTTAAACGGTTCGAGAAAATGTATTTTTATTGGTTTAAAATTTCAATTTGTAGACCATTATCTCGACGTTTTTATGGCAGCCGGTGACAACAAAATTGACTCGGCTTACGAAACCATACTTGAATATTTCTCACAGAAAAAGGAATCGAGGCATTTGTTCGAAAATCGAGATCCGATGAGTCAAGATATACAGGATGCGTGGAAAGTCTTGTATGTTGATGTTTGGTAAATCGAACCAAAAAAAAATTTTTTTCAGAAAAGTGTGCTTTTTACCGAAAACGACACCTGAAGGGTTTAGAATCTTGCTGTGCGGCCTATGGGATTCGGATCCGACGAAAATCAACATCCTCGCTTGCATCCGCATGTTCCTGATGGCGGTCGACGTCGGCTTGTTCCTTGAAGATGTTTATCCTGGATATATTCTTCTTCTGGACACTGAAGGCTTGAGTATCAAACATTTTCCGTGGGGAAGCTTAGCCGACTACAACCGATTCATGAGATTCCTTCAGGTAAAACAAAAATGCCATCGTTTACAAACTCAAAGCGCTTTCCACAGAGCGGAATGCCGGTTTATGTTCGACAAATCCATATCTTGAGAAATAGCAAAATGATCGAAAAGGTCTACACATGCATCAAACCGTTTTTAAAAAAGGAGCTCAAAGAAATCGTATAAAAACACATTTTTTTAAACCAAATGTTTAATTCGAATTTTAAAGATGCATTTTCACGCTGGAGAAGAATTTTCGGGATTTCATCAAAAGGTGCCGCCGGATTGTCTTCCAGCAGATTTGGGAGGTACCATACCTTCGTTGATGCCCTATCAAGGTATGGTGTTCAGTGGACTGTACTGTTTATTCAACCTTAGAATGGTCAAAAACCAGATTTTCAATGAAATCAAAAATTGAAAATTTTCGGGTCAAAAAAGTGAAGAAGGGCCCCTATGGTGAGGTCAAAAATGAAGTTTCACCATCAATGGACCTCAGATTCCTGTTTTGCACCCTCGTAATCCCTCTCCCGCAAAAGATTCTGAAAATCATCTCGAAAATTTAATTTCTAATTTTAGAAGTCCTGAAAGCTAGAGTCGAGGAACACATCGTTTCGCTGTCGAAAGATTTGGAGCCGATTCTCACCCCTTCTCGATCCGGTTCTCGATTGAAGTTGTTTTAAGCCGAAAAAATACAAAATACTATTTATTTTAGTGTCTTTTTAATATTTAAATCAACAAGTTTTATAAGTTTTCGTACGGGGTGAAATGGAAACGCCCATTTGGCTCCTCTAAGCCTTCCGTGACTACTCCGAAGTAGTTTCACCCTCGCCGAACTCGTAATAAATTATCCAGAATAGAACCAACGTGAAAACTAAAGCGCCCCCACTTGATTGTCTAATCCCTAACATTAAAACATGGGGTTTTATGATCCCTTCCATTAACGTTATATCTTAATTAGAAGACGGAAGTGTGGATTAGAAACTTCACTAGATCATTTAAAACTTTACCCACCAGTTTCGATCAAACTTTAAACGTCGGAATTTTCGTTTACTTTATGATTGAGAAAATTCACTTGATTAAAATCCGGCATACCTGAGCCAACGTAAAGGGCACATCGATGCCAAGAATGAGATATCACATTGTTTACATACTAGATAAGCTACGACAGATTCGCTATTGATCTTCAATGGAACATGCAAATCCATGAAAATAAGCGCCTGACCACAAATAAGCCAGAAATACCATATTTCCGCCCCCAGGCGTAGATTGACTGGACTAAAAAGAGCAGAAAATGTTAACATTTCGAAAGAAAGCCACGATCATTTAATTAAGGCAAAAAATTTATCCACTACATTTGAGAAGATTGGTATTTTCTGTAATTGCTCCTCGGGCGGAAATCAACAAATTACACCCGAAATCCAGTAACCCCTTTAGATCACGAGATAAAGCAACCGTAAAATCCAATCTAACTCACTAAATCCTATTTATTACTTTTTATGTTTTTTTCTTAAAAGATAAGCATAATTTGAGTTGACATTTTGAAATTTTTTAAAAATTTCAACAAAGTTATTTCGATTTTGATTAAAGCAAAGAAAAAACGAGTTAATTACCGGTTGTTTGAGTACGAATCCCCAAAAGGACCCAAAACGTACTTTTAGAGGGAATGGGAAAGTTTCGTAATTTTCCGCTCTTACACAGGATTAAACTTTTAAAAAAGCGCACAAAAGAACTAAAAGCCTTGTATGCCATTGATTAAAACATTAATTTTATAACAAAAAGTGCGTTTTCTTCTTAAAGAGTTAAGAATTTAATACTTCCTCAAACTAATCGTCTGTTAAAACGAGTTTTTTCGTCAAGTTTCGTAAGATGAGTCAGAGGAAAGAGCCGCGAGGTTGTTACGTCACTTTCCAGCCTCGATATCCGACCATGTGGATGTTGGTCAGTTCCCTCATGCCCCTTTTACCGAGAGAAAGTTTTCACTCAAACCGGTTATTTAAATACAATATTTTCGTTGTTTTTATACAATTTTAAAATGTCATTTTTATATAATAATTCTTTATAAAATATCAAACGTCTCAAATCTAGGAAATCATAACCGTAGATTAGTAGATTTCACAGTTAAATGGCTGGAATATCGGTTTTCCGATACATGATACGCGGCACAATGTTTTTCTTTTGTTACGTAACATTGAGATATTGGATAATCCTTCTAACCCTAGGAAAAAGCTTCGATATAATCGGATGAAAACAAGACATGCGAGATGAAAATCGCCCTCGTTTTTTACATAGATTTAATGGAATTGCACGACATAATGGGGGTCATGAAGTCCACTTATGCAATTCGACTAATGAAATCCGATAGAAAAAACAGCTTCTTAGAAAAAGATTAACTCCACATATCACTTACAACCTCTAAAATCTCGAATTAATATGTTTTCGCGTACTTATCGTAAAAGTCATGGACGTCTGCCAAAGAAACGGTGATCAATACTTTAGAGGTTTGAGTTCAAAAAGTTTTCGGGGCCATATCTGTTCAAATATTTAACATCTGGTACTTGACATCCGGCACAAGTACACAGATACCGGATTAAACGATAATCGTCCCGATTAATTCAACCTAAAATACCATACCCGGAACTTTTTCTTGAGAGTAGACAAAAATCTTGATTTAAAATGGTCCCATTAAGCTGATTCAAAATGTCAGAATACGCAGATTTAGGAAATAAGAACCGGATGAACCTTAGGTCCTTAGGATGGATGTAGAGGCAACCTAAGGATGGATGTAGGCCTTACCTAAGGATAGATGTTGGCCTTTATGTAGGTACAATCGTATTCCCTTTTTTTCCTCTTTTATAAAAATAATTAGTCACGATCCAAAACGAAAATTCTAAAAAGTTAATCGACCAATGGTTAGAGTTCGAAAAAAACGTTTTTTCCCTATTTAAAAAGCGGCCTAGAGTCAAGGACCGTGAAAGTATAGCTTCCGCCTTTTAAAAGCAAACATGACAATTACATTCTACACGATGAATGAAGACCAAATAAAAGTTTTGCAATAAAACGTAACTAGCGATAAAACCAGGAAAATTGCGTGATGTTTCATGATTTTAATTGGCAATCCTTGAAAACTAATGAAGCGACCTAATCCAGTAGTAGAGTATGTTTGAGCCATATAAAATCAAAAAGTGAACCCATGGGTGGGGTAATGGACTCCACCTTTTGGGCAAAAAGGTTGAACTGAGGTTTACACTACGCCTCTAGCATGTTCCCTATGACCTTTTTGAACATTTTCAAAATTCCGAAGAATCGATAATTCATAATCCTATAAGATTGTGAAGGTTCGAGGCCTCAGGGGCTTAATTTTAAGACATTCCTTCTTTTGCGAAAGAGAAAACAATACAAAATTAAAAAAGTTTTACAATCCAAGGAAACGCGATTCGCCCCCTCCTTTTCCAATAAAGCCCTGACATTTTCAATTTTTATCTTTATATTAAGCATACGTGAGTAAAAGGGTCGAAATTTTTCTCACACTTGTTAACTCTTAAAAAAATATGTTTTAGATTCCAAGGTTTTGACATTTTGACCCTCTTTGAAGTTGCAAAAGTGAAATAGAACCTCGTTAATGTCTTGTCGATACAGTAAAAAGATTTGTTTCTAATTGTAAGCGTTAAGTCTAAGGTCATCGTAACACATTCAACCAGAACAGTCCTTATCCGGCGACAGGTGTATTCGCTCCACTTATTTACCTTGGACACTGTTACAAATACTGTTTTTTACTCCGCTATCTCCGGTTTACTTGAATAAGGAAGAATTCCATCTAGTACACCTAGTCGTCAATAGGCATTCGGCAGATTTGGGCTCAGCATCTTCAGCTGCAGGAAAGTTGGTCGAGCGAATTTATTCAATTGGAAACCTAAATTTTAAAAAGAGAAAACCAGTGCTAATGGATACTTCATACTTAATTCAACTAGTACAAAAATCAATCGAATACGTATTAATTTTTTAAATGGAGAGACTTTTTGCATAATTGAATAAACGCCGTTCGAAATGGGTCAGTTTAATATTGCAGGCCAGAGACGGGCTCAAGAGGAAAAGCTACGTGTCGGCACGTGCTGTGCCAACCGGGCAGCATTCTGAATAAGGTGCATTTTTATTAGGGACTTTTTATTTAGCGATATTTTACTGCTTTTTTAAAAAATGGAACGTTTCAACGTGTATACTGATAGCGGTGTGTAATTAAAGGCTGTGGAAACTCAAGCCAAATTCAGCTGAGAAATATCCCACGCGGTTTCAACCCGCGATCGATTTTAAAACGGCGGATTCTCGTGTTTCGTTAAACAGAGTTTCCGCTCAAAACATCTCCCAATAAATGTGACGTTTATTTAAAAGTTTGACAGACAGGAGATTAGAACGGCCATGTCAAAGTTGAGAACCTTAATTGTTTCCAAGGAGTAAAATAAGAATGAAATGATTGATCGATATCCAAAATCTTATTAATTTATATGGAGGAGGTGTTGCCCTAATTTGATATGGAGGAACTACAACCCAAGTTGGAGATAACTCGAAACCAAGTTATACCGCAACCAAAATCCCTCTGGGCAAACTGTTAATTAAGAGTAAAGAAATGTTTTCTTTGTATCTTTCCAAAACTTGTTAATTAACCTAAAAATGTATAGAACATACGAAAAAAGAAAGCAATAAAACGTTAGAAGAAGTTGTAATCTCGTTAAGGAAGTCGCTAAGAAGAGGCTTAAAAGGATCAAATAGGACCAATCCTTTTAAACAAAAATATAAAAACTTAAGGAAATTGAGATGGACGCTAATTAGACAATGATATCGACTATTATTGACAGGGGGCAAATTGAGTTTAGGTAGGAAAGGCAATTGTTTAATGAATAGAGGCGTAGAATGAAGGGGGTGAGTGGAAATTCCAGGGAGACGGATACTGGCAATCTTTCAATTGGGGGTTCCCGCGAATCGGAGGGAAGTTGCCATTGTTGCTGGGAAACCCTCCAATGTCAAAACCGATATCAAATCGCGAGACTGTTTCGCCACTTTACTCTAATTCATTTTCGCCCATTACGAAAGTTTAACTTACACCCTATGTATTACATCGTTAGTACTGATAAAATGAGTCTAATGAGATTTTTTTTCAACAAAGTTAACGAGTGGAGAACTTTTTGTGGTTAAGAAATATAAATAAAAATTTTTTTTTCTCATTTAAAAAGTGAACGAATCCACGCTGAATGTTGAACGAATTTTTAATTACGCCTACGAAGCCGCTATTGATTCAACAAAGTGAAGCAACATTTTGGCCCTTTTCACAAGAATGATGGGTACGTAAATACAACCCCTTGATGGTGGTTAGAAGATCGATAGAACACATCGTAGTTCAGCTAGCAGGACACGACACACTCTGGGAAACTATTTTGTAGGAACGCCCATTAACGATGTGTCCCGAGAAAGAAGAAATGGCGCTTTTCGAAGTATCGGCAAATCAACTGGAGTTGCTGTATGCCCTTTATCAATTGATGACACAGCATCATAGAAGCAAAAACTAACAAAACCAGCAGCCCATAAGCATCACAGAGGTCAGTAACCTCCCCTTTTCAATCAATCCGAAGTAGTAGAAGCGCTTGTAGAGTTCAATGGGCCAAATAAAGCTCGCACTTTATGAGTACATGCGTACAGTTGAAATAAAATCCAGGCCAACGGGACACCGTTAATAATTCGACAATGTAGGCTAAGATTTTAAAGTCGACAAATTAACGATTCAGTTCAGAGACAGGTCGAACGTTTTTTTGTCTTCTGGGTCGGACGACGGGAAGCATCCCGCATAAATACGAGGACGGGAAGAGAATAAACGGCGGTTTTCGAAATTTCATTCCAAATAAATGTTTTAGTGTAGTCAACCTTTCCTAAACATATTTGTAGAGGATCCTCTGTAAACATAACGGTCGATACGTTTCGATGAACAGGAAAATCATCAATTCTATCATTTTTTGGCCATTCGCGGGTTTCTTTTCCATACAACAATCCTTCAGAAATTCTTAAGAAATGTTTAAAATGAAAAACAATGAAATCACGATATTGAAAATTCATGAATGTTCCCTCTAGTTATGAAGTCGTGACAATGTTTTTATCTAGTACCATTTTTTTGTGTCGACTTTTTGAGTTTAACCACCACTTTCATCAGATTAGTTGTCCCCTCGATCGATCTTTTTCTTTTTTTTCCGCTTGGCATTTACAAGTGGCGAACTAAGTTTTTACCCCAGAAAGACCAAGGCTTCCCCGTCCTCCCAGAATTTCCGAGCGAAGGTAGAAACATAAACTTTTTAGCCCGCCACTCCTTTTCTTTCCCAGGGAGAAAGAAAAATAACGACTACACTTCGGATTTTCCGCAATCATTTCATGAACTTTCGTTCTTAAAACTGTTTCCAACACTAAAAACCAATGAATGTGAGAAAAAACCGGAAAGGTGACGTGCCTTACATTTCAAGACAGAATTTCAATTATTTAGATCACGTTTAGTTCAAAATGAACCAAATTTAATAAACGAATTGAGAGACCATAAATTGTACGATATCTCCAAACATTCTTGGACCTCCTCTTTATTAATCAAGCAGAAATCCGGAGCAAGATTAGCAAAGTTAGTACCTCATCGTGATTCACTGGTTGAGGCCCAATGCCAAAACCGCTCAAACAAGAAACAAGAAACACAATGGCAATCGATTACTTCACACAATTAATCGGCGAACTAATTATAGATAATATCAAGTCCGTACATCACAATTGACATGATAAAATGGCCTTTAACTGCCCTGAATGTGGGATTAAAAAATGAATCAGTACCATTTTATGTGATTATCCTCCAATTATTCTGCCGTTAATTGCGTTGCGTGCAGTTTCGTATCGATGAACGTAAAAAGGGCTTTGAAATCGGTCAGGAAATAGTGTAGCGTTTAAAATCGCTGTACCGTTTAGGAGGCTGTGACGAAATTCGAAATCAAGGTATAAAAAGGGGCCTAGTTTTGTGCTTTTATCGGAGGGATTTTAAAATTTTCTTGAAAGGCGTTATTGTCCAAAAGGTCTAGATGTTAAAGGGTGGGTTGAAGTTCGCGAAACGGCGGTGCCGGGAAGCGGGGGCGGGAGATCAATATCCCCCTTTTTCCCCGGCTCTCTCACTCTCGCGTAAAGTCCTTTTCTAACGCTCTCTTCGGGTGACATTACGTGTGACATTTCCAGGCATCACCTGAGGATAACGCCTTCCGATAAACCCCTAGGTCACTCCTCCTGCTACGTCAATTGTCTCTTCCCAAATGATGTAACCAAGGTTGCTATAGTCATCCGACGAATGTAATGGAATTAGCAGACTCGCACTCAGAAGCTTTGGAACGCGTGTAGACCTAAACGACTGCCTCCCCCGCATCCTCTTCTCGCATTAATTTAGTTATCTTCCCTCGTGCAAAGGGTAATTTTCGGCAACAAAGGATCACCGCTATTCTACTTACGTCATTGAATAAATTAATTTTAAAATAAACTTAATTTCCCCTTTTGAAACTGAAAAGGGTACCCTTATATAGCGACGAAACTACAGGGGCGTAGATAAATCATACGATTCAGGGCGTTTACATGAAAAGGGCCATCTTACAACCTAGAAAAGTCAATTAAGAATTTGAAAACTAGCGTTTGTGACGTAATAAAAGTATATTGCGTCATTGGTATAGGTCAAGAATGAGTGCGAAAAAACAAAAGGAAAGAAAGGTTGTTTGAAAGGTCGTAAAATGGTATTTACCCCGACTGATTACTTGGATTTCATAGCGATTGATTAAATACGGAGGCCTAACGAACGACTTCCACGTCCATAATCAGCATAACTGATTGCGAAAGGGCGAATATCGACGAGTCATTTCGATCTTAAGGTTCTCGCTTATAAATATTTAGAAGTGAAAGAGTCGACCATATCTGGAATGTTTTATTTTCCGAGGCGCGGATTAACGATTTGAAACAAAAGTACGTGGCGGGTATAAAATTTTTGCGAGTAAACAAGTCGCACCCAAGGCGGATCGTCTCCAGCAAGGTCGGCCTTTGCCGCCCACGCAATAACGCCCGTCTTGAGTTTAATATAAAAGAAAATTTACTATTTTGTAGACACTTCCAATTATACGACGTTATATAAATTTTAAGTGAAAGTTTTAGGACGATTGTTACGCTTTGGGTTCTAAAGGATCATTTCTTTCTCCACGATTTTGTGACTGAAACGCCTTTTTTACGAAATACACCAACACCTGGCTCTCAATCCCATAATAGGATGCCGCGGTTTTTCTGATTCGCGCAATAAGTTCGAGAATCAAAGAGTCAGGACAATAAACCATCAGGTTCACAAGGCTTTCTGCTGTTCAACCAGCAAAATCAGTAAAATTTGTTTATTCAATCAGATTTGTGTTGAATTTAAAGATGATCGGTCAACAGGACTACAGTTACACTTGGCTGGCGGAGCGCTACCTCGTTCCCGAATAATTGACTGATAAAATGCAGTAGCCCTTGTGATGCAGATTGGCCTTCGCCCTTTTAAATGTCCCCGCTTTCAATCTTTATTGATCAATTTGTCTCGTTTTAAATTGGATCCGAAATCCAGTCCAGAAATACTCGGTTTCCTATATTCAATTACAGCCTCCTCTAAATCGAACAAGATCCCTTATTTTGACAGAAGGCTTTGTTCCGGTATTGAACTGTTTGACCTTTAATCGATTTCGACGAACCGGTGAGATTCCTTGAAGAGACCAATGGGTAAAGTCAATACTTGCCTGCCTATAGAAAACAAAATTGGCCGAAGGGTATCTCCGGAACCACTAGGCACCCAGTTCCATTCATAGATCCTTCGATACCATCCTACGATGACCAATTCCGGCTACCAAGGCCTTGAAAACGATTTTTAAATGACTCAATGGTCAAACCTCGCACAAGAAACTCACACCTTTGATTGATTGTTAAGCCACGAACTGGTTTTACTGAAATATTTGATTGATAACCTTTGATTTCTTAAAAGGCATCCTTGACCCACAAATATCCGGTGTTGGTTTTTAACTTTTTTTTTCTCTTACTCGAGTTTTAAAGGATGTGACATCATTCAAGATCCCACAGGGTGCTCCTTATGTAATTAATTATACCCTCATTTCCAATTGCATAATGATTTTCCCATACCTTAACAATACTACTTTCGGTTTTTACTTTATTTTGCAGAAAAACTAATGATGACCTAGTAATTTAGTTCACATGATTAATTCGTTATGTCATCGATGATTCAGAAGACTTTTTGCCCTGTAAAATTGAATAAAAGTTCTTACTTTAGGTAATAGAGTCGGTTATCAGCGGTAGCATGTACACTCCATCCTGGTTTCAAGTTTTCCTGTATGTTCAGTAAATTGACTGAAGTGGCGTCGTTTGATGTATATTGCAAATTTGGATTCCAGGCGGATTGCAGCAACATGAGAAGGCCATACAAATCCTGTGCGGATCCACAAAAGATCGGCAACACCTCAGGATTTTGGAATATTTATTGACACCCGCGTAATTTTACCACTGAAAAATTGTGCTTGGAACACGAATTAATACACTTTTAATCGTTTTTTTGACGATTCGGGTTATTTTTTGACACTGGGGTACACAAGCGGAAGGGTTGAAATAGGGGGTGATTAGGGGGCTAAAAACAACACTGACTTTTGTAAGCAACGCGGAAAGAAAAGAGGGAGAGTTGGTGTTAACAGGAGAGATAAAACTGCACTGGCGCCCCGCGTCTCGGCGGGGAGGTGTGGAGGAGCGCAGTGCGAGTCCAGAGTCCCCTAACGGTTACCATCGAAACTACTACCTTCCCGCCTTTCCAGGCTTCTCGGATGTGACGAAATCTATTTCGTTTCTTATTTTACATTTTTGTTTGCATTATTGTAATCGAATAAAAATAAACTATATTATGCAACAAAGGTTGATAAAGATATTTTTAGTCCTATCTGGTTATTGAGATCGCCATTTGAAGGCTACAAATCAACCTGAAGAATTGTCATAATTTTTAATTAGAATTTTTTTCAAGCATGCAAATATAAGTAATTTTTATCATCAAAATGATGTCAAAATAGCTCATTACCTTTGGAAATCAGCTAAAATAGAAACTTAGTCAACAAATTTTATTTTCCCAGGGTAGAAATGGCTAGTAGAAAATCATCAATCAACAGGAAAGAGACTCAAAATCTAGCTGGGGATTACAGGGGCGGACTGGCCCGGGGGGCGGGTGGACAGAGTGTGGTTTCCGTCCAAAAACCTCAAAATCAACATTTAAAAAGCCTAATTTTGGTTTTAAAAAAAACCTCGAAATGAAAAACCTCTTTTCTTCCTAATTTATATAAATGATATTTTCAATGTTGACATTCCTGGAAAAATAATTTCTTATGCTGACGACACAACAATTACCACATCTGGTACTTCATGGCAGGAATGCTACAACAATGCGAATCTAAGCTTAAATGCAATCAATAAGCATCTAAATCAAAATTACCTTTTCCTTAACCATACAAAAACTAAATATATGTGTTTTGAAATAAACAACACCAACAACTTCCAATGTATACCTTCACACCAACGACTGCGATACTATCCCCAATTGTACTAAATGTATCAAACTAGAAAAAGTTTCTAACTACACATACCTCGGAATAAACCTCGATCAAAATCTAAATTATAAACAACACATCAACCATCTCACACTCAAATTACAAAGTTATGTTTATTTATTTTCCATTTTAAAACAAATTTTTAAGTCTCCAAGAATCAAAAAATATATACTATGGTCTGATTCAATCCAACTTATCCTACGGAATATCTATTTGGGGAAACTCTTCAAAAACAGCAATTAAACCATTAAATAAAATCCAAAAAACGATAATAAAAAATATGTTGCGCAAACCAATCAGCTATTCATCCTACCTTACTTTCAATGAAAGCAAATTATTATCCATTCAGAAGTTATACATCCTTAAAATCCTACTCTTCATAAAAAAATATCCATCCTATTTCCCCAGCAACCCTGGAAAATCTTCCAAAAGAAGAAACAATTATTTTCAAATCCCTCAATCATCTAAATCTTTTACACAATCCCATTTATCCTTCACAGCACCCAGAACTTTCAATAAGCTTGCCCAAAAAATTAACTTAAAACTTAAACAACCCTTAAATGTATACAAACCAAAAATAAACGATTGGCTGCAATCAGTTTCTGAAGAAGAAATAAGTTTTTACACCCACAATTATCTTTCAGAGTATTCTCACCAGCATTATGTTGAATCAATAAATCTATAAAATATAAATTTTTATATCTTGATCTTCTATATATTCTGTTTCCCTTACTACTTTACTACTTTATAAAAACCCTAATTTTGTTCTTTTGTAAATTTGTATATTTTGTAAAAACCAAAATTTTATTTGTTCAAAAACCCTAGCTTTGTTTTGTAAAAATTTAATAACTTAGTTAAAATATATTTCATTCTTAGTCAAAATACAGTTCCTAATAATAATAAAATTGTAAAAATGTACCCTTCTTGTAAATAATAAAAACTTTTATATCTTGCATTCCCACACACAAGCTTTTTAGCTTAAAGTGGGTTCCCTTCCCCCATAAAATTGTAATAGGTCCAAATATATTTGTAATTTTATATTGTAAAATTTTGTAATTTTGTATAAATTTTTAAAATAAAGGGAAAAAAAAAACAAAAAAAAAGAAACAAGCCAAATTTTCGTCAAAAACCTCAAAATCAAAATTTTTTTAAAGCCTAATTTTCGAGAAAAAAAAACCCTCAAAATCAACATTCATAAAGCCAAATTTTCGTGAAAAACCTCAAAATCAACATTTGTAAAGCCCAATTTTGGTTAAAGAAAACTCGAAATCAACATTTATGAAGCCTAATTTTCGTCAAAAAACCTCAAAATCAACATTTAAAAGCCAAATTTTCGTCAAAAACCTCAAAATCAACATTTGTAAAAACAAATTTTAGTCAAAAAACAAAAACAAAAAAACCTCAAAATCAACATTTAAAAAGCCCAATTTTCGTCCAAACTCCTCATATTCAACATTTATGAAGCCAAATTTTCGTCAAAAACCTCAAAATCAACATTTATAAATGCCTAATTTTTGTCAAAAAACCTCAAAATTAACTTTAAATTGGAAATTTTTAACCTCCAAATCATGGTTAGGTATAAGAGCAAATTTTTTTTGTCAAAAAATCTCAAAATCGACGTTTTAAGTGCAATTTTTTTTGTCAAAAATTTAAAATCAACATTTTAAAACCCAAATTTCATTCAAAAACCTCAAAGTTAACATTCAGAACATTTGGGGAGGAGGGGATTTTATTTGTTTAAAAGGGGGCGCACTGTGAAAAAGTTTGGGAACCTCTGTTTTTGCTGAATATATTTTTCTAAGAGCCAATTTTCTATCAAAATTTTCTGCGCCCTCAACCGGGCGCCCCCTTAACTGAAAACCCACCCACACCCTAAGGTCCCAGTCCGCCCCTGCTGGGGAAAGACTCCTGATATAGCTTAACACAGTAACAGCAGATAGAAGATGAAACTTTTAATCCTGTACTTATAGGGAAAAGTCTTGAAATCTAACTAATTAATAAGAAGCTCAATCCCTTATCTAGGTAGCTAGAGAAAAAAAATCAACTTGTGGCTAATCCTAGTAGCCAGAGAAAAAAAAAGGTTTAAAATCCAGCTACGTAAATCAAGTAGCTAGAGTCTTTGGTAAAATCTAGCTAATTCTGGTTTCTAAAGAGAAAAATAGCTCCTTTCTCCTGAGGAAACTCTATAAAAGGATCAAAAATTAACTAAATTACATGGGCGGCGAAGATTCCCCTCCATAATCCTAATCCCTTACTCAAAATGATTAACGTTTAATTTTTCAAAGTGCCCAAAATGACATGACCATTTTTTACAAAATTCACTGAAAACTATTTTTTATTTTTTTTTAGTGGTGATGGTAGGAGAGTCAGGGAGGTGGGGGAGGTTCGGAGAGGTGATGGGGTAATGAGGGGAGGTAGATTAAGGTTGGGGAAGTGATGGGAGAGCCCAAGGGTATTCGGTGTTTTTCGAGAGGTCTGTAGACCATAGATCCCTGAATTTTGGGAAATATAGAGTTATGGGGGTTCCTCCTCCATACTAGCACTTTATTTTAAAAAATTTATTACATCAATATGTTAATTTTTTTTCTTAAAAAAAAATTTTGTTCAAAATTAGTGTATTATGTAAATGATAAATTCAAAAAGGAAATGGAGGATGAATTTTCTGCTGAATAACGACTCACATCCGGAAATTTCAAGTGTGAACCTAAAAAAGTCCATATTTGCATCAAGTCTGCTGAATATGAGTATCTTATTCATGCATGATATTGAAGCAATGCCGATTAAGACTTGATCGCAAACGACCGGGCTTCCATAATTCGGTAAACAGTCTTTGGTCAATTCTGCACAAGCTATTCGCCCAGTTTGGAGGTACTTTTTCAAATAGTCACATTTGGTCGCTTCTTCGTTTTTGCATCTTTTCGCTATGCAGTCTTCGTCGCTCATTATCTTCGCATCCATTGGAGAGGCGCTGAAAATATAAGGGGCTTCCGTCGCAAACTGTTTGCACGTTTTTCCTTTCAAAGATTGAAATGCCGTGTCCAACATGCTAACATCGCTATCTAAATTTGGACCTTTGACAACATTCGCTGTTTTACCGATTTCTATTGGTTTCACTAATGAAAAGCTTCCCACGTCATAAAGATAAACTTCAGGGTTAAATTGCGACCGTCTGCATGCAGTGCTGTAAAAAGAGCCACCTACGTCGAATTGAATTTTTTTGCTCACTTGAGGTATCACGACATAAAATTCTTGATAATTGTACTTCGATATACCAGGAAAGCCTCGCTTGAAAAAAAATCTTCCGACGCATCTACACGATGTTAGAATTGCACAGCATGTCACGATGGCACCAATACAATGATTCTGCTTTGCAGTTCTATTGACGATCAAGGCAGTGAATCCAGCAACTTGAGTTTGTGCTTCTATATATGATATCAGGGCCACAAAAAATAATCCAAAATATTGCATGGCATCAAAATTTTTTAATAATTTCATGTGATGAAAATAGAATTAGGAAAAGAGAAGGATATACGCTTGTTGCTTTCAGTTCCAGCATTTTATTGTAAAAACGAATGTTGGAGTCGATTCGTGTGTAAAGAAGAGTTTGATTCCGACACAAGTTGCTTGCGATTCCAATTCCAATTTCGCCGCAAACGATAGGACTTCCGTAAAAAGGAAGACATTCTTTGGAATATGGAAGTACTGGAACTGAAGCACATCCCCATCCTTCTTCAGTTAAAGATTTATTAAAATTTACACAAGCTTTCGGATTTTTTGGATCGTTGCACAATTTTTTAGTGCACTCTTCTTCTTTTAGGATGGTCACCGATACTTCTGGAGCTGTAGGAATGAAACTTGTATCCCAATGATAAACTTTGCATGCTTTTCCAATATTTTTTTGATACGTTTTAGAGTATGCCTCTTCATCGATTTCTTCAGCAGGACCTTTCATCGGTTTTACTTTGCTCGCATTGTTGACTGGCAATATTTCTTCAAGTCTAAACGCGCCTAAATCATTGCCATAAACGTCCCCGTCGTAACTAGAAGGGTGGCATCCTGGATGTGGAAATGAGTCCCTAATTTCGATATTTCCTGGCTTGACTTTGGCAGCGACAACATGCAAACCGGAGACCGCATATTTGGACATTGCTCCGAACTTGAATTGATAGACAGCAACGCAACGGCAAGAAGTGATGACTAAACAGCAATTTATGAGCGCTCCGACGCAGTGGGCCCTTTGGATGGATGTGTTCACAGTTACCACTACGAAATCAGCTCCATTTCCAGTAATCGATCGAACGAAAAACAATTTTAAAAGTGTAATAAAGGTCCAAAACATTTTTTATATTGTAACAAAATTTTGAATTTTGAAGTTTCTTTTGTAACTAATACAGGTGACAGGTTGTTTTTTATAGTTCAAAATCTACCCAAAAGATAGCGACACCGATACTGTTAGTAAAACTAAGATCAAGTTTGGTGTGGAAGCTTCAACCAAGATAATTAATAAAAAAATAAATCTATTAGATACCTAGTAGGATTACTTGCCAGGGGAAAAATATTTTTTATCATATTTCTAAGATCTGTCGTCCCTTGTTTAGTGGGTAACTCATGATGAAAACATATCGAGCTAAGTTCTTCTTTAGCATGTACATACCCCACATACATCATCCCTGTACTAGACAGGTACTTCCTAGATTTTATAATAATGAATCAAATTTCAGCATAAAGATGTTCATTTGCATAAAAACTCTATCGTTTAGTGATTTCATTATTGTAGTACAAATTATTAACCAACAACACTACATCTACATAAATCCTCCTACGTACATCCTCTGGATCCTCATGTGATATAGTCAACTAATCCTTTCTAGACTCATTAGTCATTAAGTTTGGACATCCAGAACCTCGTTCAATCATCAGCATTTCAATAATACCTGCATGATTAAAATACTGCAGATGGCAGCTTTCTGAGTCTTTTCCACGGACCACAGCTGAAGTATTTTCCAATGAAATTGTGAAAACTGGAGCAACAACGATTTCTTTGCGCCTTATCAAAATTCAGTGTTTTAAACTTCATTATGACTATGTAATCTTAATTCCACGTAAATATCGTTTTCACACGTCATTACTGAGCGTTTAACTGAATAAAGAACGATTACAAATCCGGGATCGTTCAGTTCCTTGACATTCACCTTCTGTACAACTTTCATTACTATTCCTCGAAAGTCAATGCCAATGCCGATATAAAACTACCGTTTTTCCAACTTATTGTTTCTTTATCTTGTGCGATTAAAATTAGGACATCTCTTTAGGAGATTAGAACATCTCCTGCACCTGAGGCTAAAATTTTTAAGTTGGAGTAACCACTGGGGATATACATATGTACTTCCTTTCCATACAATCTCCACTCCACACGGTCCCATGTGCCTACATACTTTTGACAGCCTAACATAAAAGTTCGTTTTTTTTTCTCCCTCTGTCCCCATAGGTATCTTTTGGCATCACTATACGTTCATACGATGAAATGATGTTTTCAACTTTCTCATTTCTTCTTGCATGCGAAGCTACTATCATCCTGTAGGATTAAAATAGGAAGCAGCCAGCAGAGGTTTTATTGAGGATAACACATTGCAAAACAAAATCACGCCAGTGTAGGTAAGTTGTCCACAGATGCTTCCCCCACTATGATACTCTGAAGACTGAATGGCATTTTGGTACTCGAAATCGCCCTGAATACCCTTATATCCAACCTCTGGATGCCCTGATCCACACCTGAGTATTCTGAATACCACCTATACCACCCACTGAATAAGCTGATTCATGATTGCCATCCTCTAAATACCCTGATCGCCACCCTCTGAATACCCTCATCTCCAACCTCTCTGGTCCTCTGGATACCCTGATTGCCACCTTCTGAATATTCTTAATGCCACCCTGAATAACCTGATTTCCAACCTCTGAATACCCTGACCCCTTGACCCTGACCGCCACCCTCTACGCGAAGCTCGACGTAATTATGTATACCAACACCAAATACAAACAGACATTATTTACATCAATATCATTTCATGTTCCCTATACGTGTCCTTTCTGAACGGAGCGTCTTCTCCCGCCCATGAACCGAAGTGCTTCCCCGGTTTATTCCCTCTCTGCCTCTTTCGAGATTCGAGTCCCTCAGAAATTTACGTATATTTCCCTATACGCTTGAGAATTTACTATTTAGAACGATACGTCCTCCTAAATAAGGACAGAACCATCCCAAAGTCTGTACTCACGCTGCTTGTTGGCTACTAGGATATACCAGATAGCAGGTAAATTCTCAGGATTTAGTACCTCTTCAACGCCTTTCAGTTCTGTTTCTCTCACGCGCTCTTTCTCTCCTCTGCAGTGTTCGTTGAACCTGCTGTGCTGTATAATCAGAAGCTCTAGGAAAAATTTAGGAAATCGACAAGGCTCCAGTGTGCGCCTTGCAAACAGAAAAATAAACAAAGGACTTTATTTATGAATATAAAATATAATTTACAATAAAATTATGGGAATTCAACCAAGTTTATTTAAAAGAAAACCTCACATTTCCAAGAGAAATCTAGATTATTTATGTTAACTTATAAAATTGGGTTTGTTATGTCGATTGTTGAGGAACGGAATATATTAAGAACATTCAAGGATGATGGAACCTGAGACACAATGGCCTCCCCCGCCCACAGCTCCTGACTGAAATACTAACCAACTTTTTAATAAAACAATAGAATTTCGGTTTAAAAACACAATTTATGCGACTCAAGTAGCCTTTTTCCAATAATCCTTTCTTACTTTTCTTCTCTGGGAATCAAAGAATTGAAAACCGTTAAAAAGGGTTTGTACAGGTAAAGAATTTTTAAAGGTAACCTAAGGTCAAGAGGGTTAAGGGAATGGGTCTCCCTTCAGCTTCCCTTCTTCTCAGATATCAAGTCTCAAAGGTACTAAACTCGGTTTAACAATTTTGAACCAAAAAACATAAACAATTAAATAAGACGACATACCTAAATTGTCAATGTCAAAGTTGGCTGTTAAAATATATAAAATTTCTTGGACAAAAGTTTTGTGGTACATGTGGGCAATACTACTAATATCCTTACCTGTCTTTTTTCTTCTTTATTTTCGTACCTGTTACGACCTCGTTTAGTGACCGTTACCGTCAGGTGTAAGAATCAAATTTGTTTTTGAAAAAAATTTTTCTTTAGGAACTACAAAAAAAAACTTCGATGGGCGGATACGAGCAGGTGGTCGCCATAGGTTTTCATCCGTGACGATGATGCAAAGGACAAGGCTAAAAAAAATGAAACACATCCCCTCAGGGGCCACTCCTACGTTTTTAAATGTAAAACAACTCTTTAATTTATTTTTAAAAACATCCATACAATTTGTGCAAGGAGAACATCATGTCAAACCACGTTGTCCTCTAAATAAATTGGAAAAGCAAGTCAACTCCTTCGTCCCATCACTGTTCAAGCCAACATTTTCATTGATTTGCAGGCTCTCCCAATATTAGAAACTTTTGCTCAAAATGTTTCCCGAGCTGGTCGCTGAAGGAGAAAACGGAAATAAAAATAGACTGAAATAAACAATTTTAATGCTATAAAAAAATATACACTGTAATTTTCAAAGTTTTAAAAATGGTTAATTACCGATGCACTTAGGCTCCCCAGCAGACGTATAAAGCAACAAAAGGCGGTTGAAAGAGACCAACTTGAATCGAAAGACCATCCTTTGAAAAGTGTTGATTAGAGGCGTTTCAAAGTGTCTCGAGTTGCCAATTAAAAGGGAAAAAAAGTCAATATTTAAATAATAGCAGCTCAATTTCGTTGACGAGTAAAAAATTTTTATAGTCGACGATTTAAAAAACGCGTAACAATAGAAAATGGCAGTCTAAACGATTTTTTTAGCCAGTTACACAATATAACGTCAGGAAAAAAAATTAATGCGTGCATAAAACTTTATCAGAAACCTTATTTTTTGGATGAACGAGGGAGCCGGATCAAAATCAAGGTCGACCATAAAAATGACCTCTTGTTGACCTTTACCGGTTTAAAACGCTTTTAAATTAGAGGTTGGACGATTTTTGAAGTGTTAGAAAATGTTTTGAAGAAAGGGTGGGGAGTATACGCGATTGCGTGGTTGGCCAAACTGGTTGCCCGACCCGATCCCCCGACTCCCGATCCCTCATCAGTCAAGCAATGGCATCACAAGTCGACGTCCAAGATGCGGAAAGAGAAAGAGAAGTTATAATTGAAGTTTTGAACACGATGGGGAATTTAAGGATCCTCTGGGACCCCAAAGTTGCCGGTTACAGCTCAAGAGAACTCAGGACACAAGCCTGGTACGTCCTGCGTGACGTTTACGCTAAGTACAGACCGGACACAACTATCGAAGCTCTGAAAAAGAAACTGGAAAACATGAGGACAGCATACAAAAGAGAAGAAAAGAAAGTAAGAAGATTAACCATTTTTCCTCACTGCAATCATAACCTATAGGAAGCCATAATTAGGATTAGTGCGCCACGTGGCTCCTTCATATTACTTCTGTTTTTCGCTTACTTCTTTGGCTTTTTCATTACAATTTAATCCACCAAATTAAGCAAGGAACCAAAACTTTAACCATAAATGGATATTTTATCAACTAAAGAGACGATTCCATCAGGGATATACATATGAGCAATTTGGTTTGGGTTTTCAATTTGCACTAAATCAGTGGCCCACGCCCTGGTTGCTGCAGTGAACCTAATTTCAACATAACCTAGAGGAAAGCGAGATGGAACTTGCCACTGTTTTGGGCCTGGCATAGCGTTTTTCCAGGAAATGCTTAGATAAGAAGGAACTGAGGGCCTCATTTTGCACTACTTCTCAAAAGATTCACGGTCTTTTAAAAGAAAATTTCATTTCTAAACAATTCCCGAGGTTATTTGGACGGCAAATATTGACAGATCGTGCTAAGAAGCCGTTATTAGTCGCTGAAAAATTAGAACCTTTTGGAAAAAAGCTTATGTAAGGAATTTCAGGTTTGGAAGAAAGCTCAAGATGGGATAATGTATGTGCCGTCTTTATGGTATTACGAAGCGATGAACTTCCTATCCGGCATCGAAACCCCTTCCAGAAGAGAAGAGCCCGAAATTACAGGAGAAAATTCGCTGAACGGGATGGACTTCATTGAAGTAAAAACCGAAGATGATTTCTACGAAGAAGACGACGGTTCAGAGGTAAGTTTATCTTTCAACATAACCTCAAAAACAAAATACTTTTCAGGGCAATTCGATGGCAGGGACCCAAGGAAATTCGATGGCAGGATTGACCCAGGCCATGTACCAACCTCCGAGCAAAAAGCCTCGTTTTGAACCAAAAGACAAATCGGAAAAGCTTATCGACCTAGCAAAATCGTTAGTTCCCAAGGAGCACAACATCATCGGACAATCTATAGGAGTTCAACTAGGAAGGTTGAACATGGAACAACAAAATATCGCCATAAAATTGATCTCAGACATAATTTTCCACGGCACGTTAAATCGACTGAGC
Source organism: Orius laevigatus (assembly GCA_018703685.1). Taxonomy (NCBI): domain Eukaryota; kingdom Metazoa; phylum Arthropoda; class Insecta; order Hemiptera; family Anthocoridae; genus Orius; species Orius laevigatus. The sequence goes on along the minus strand of JAGWEN010000184.1, from coordinate 13,035 downwards.
GAATCGACAACTATCCAACTGTGCCCTTCACAAAATGACGAGAATAAAACATGAAATCTTATTTTTTTAAATCAATCCTCGACGAAAACTCTTTCGTATCTACAAGAGATTTCGCATATCTCATCTTTGTCGACACATTTCGAGCGACCACCGTATTTCAATGGGTGTTGAATGAAAATTATCTCATCCCGCCTTTCTTCCACGAACAGAAGTGGGGTTGCAAACAGAAAAACAAGCCTTCTTTTATTTCACAGGAGGTCGTTAACAATGGAATTTTATTTTTTTGGAGGACATTTTTAGAAAACGATTTTTCAAGGGCGACGAAAATTACATGGTTTTGCAACTTGGACTCAAATTATTAAAATAAGGAACCGCCAAAAACATCCTATATCTCACTCGCTCTTGCACAATATTAGGTTACAAATAATAACATCTGCTGGGACCACCCAGATCTTCAATTGGACAAAAATTACCATAGCCTTGCTTTACTCGTTTTTCGTGCATTCAATCATTTAATGAAGGGTATTGAGTTACGTAATGATTACATAAGTAATGTTTCACATATTTCATATTTGACGCAGGGGATGAAGAAAAGCCAATAATCTTGTCATAGCAGCACTGCATGCGACAACCCCAATAAATAAACAGTTTTTAACATTGATACATTTAAAAAATGGCTTTGGGATCTTAACAGACACAAAAACCTTGTGAAAAAATTGGGAGTGGGCTGAGAAAAAAGGTCGTTTGGACGAAAAAGGCTGAAGGTTTTCAAGGTTAGAGTACGAATATGAATATTAAGAAAGGGCAGTAACGCCTGGTTTTACGAGGGGTAGAAAATAGGGGGCAAAACCCACCCCCTTCCACAGCCCCTCCTTTTATAACCCTCAAACCTCCCCTAAAGCGAGAGAGAGAGAGAAAAAGATTTCGTAATGGGATCCGTTAAAATAATCGTTTTAATCGAAAATAGAAGTTTAAAGAAAAAGTTGTGTAAAAAGGCAGAGGGGGCGATTGTGAGAGGTTTTTGTGTCTGTTGAGCCCCTGGCCTTGCCGTGGCGGGAATGGCCTCCCAAGGCCAAACTCCGGCTAGACAACCGAGCCCCGGCTTTTTTGTCTTATTCACGCCGAAAACTGAAGATACGCAAGTGCCCAAAAGCGGGAACGGCAACACCGTTGGATTGCGAATAAAGCCAACGGTGGTGGAGTTACCAGATTGTGGCACTTCTCATGTCGTAGCACCTGCTGTCCCAAGGTCGATGATATTTCCTTACCACGGTAGGGTAACTCCAAACCCCTTGGCACTTTTACTGCCAACGGTGGTATGAAGTTACCAAACCAGAGCAGGACGAAGACTCCTGTTCATTAATATAAAAAATACACAAAATTTTTAGGTAAGAGCGAGTGAGAATAGAGGGGTTTCTGTTGTTCGGAAGGGAAGAACATCTGCTGAACGAAAAACCCCCACCCCCCTATCAAGGACCACCATACCGAACATCTGCAACCCTCAACAACAAATTTTAAAACCTAATTTCATTGTCCTAGGTCAAAATTTCAACATTCAAAACCTCAGTTGGAAATAGAAGAATTTTTGAAACATGCACGTGGCGGTTAGACCGGATGTCCGGCTATTCTCAAATTAAGAATCAAAATGATTTTTTTAAACCGAAAATATAAACAAAAACAAGATTTTTTAATGTATTAATTGAATAAAAATGAAAATATTAGAAAAATAAAATAAAAGATAACAAACCGGTGAAGTATAAAAAATCCATGAAAGACAGAAATCCGCAGATTGAAGAAATTAGAATGACTCACCGGGAAATCAAAATAAAAAAAGCCTTTTGATAAATTTTATATAAAACTTGATCGGATTGATGAAGCATGTTTAACCGTTCACATTGGATGAAAGACTGAGGGTCGGCGTCACTCCGGCAGTCTAGAGGTGAAGTGGGGGGAAAAGCGTAGGGGAAAAAAAAGAGCGGAATCCCTCCCCGGACTGAGTTTGAAGAAGAAGCCGCTTGCCGCGCCGGCCGGCTTCCCCTCCCGCCGTCGACGCGACGATTTTTCTCCCTCCCTCCTTCCACCTTCACGTTTTTCAAGTTTAAGGCCCCTCCGAGTCGAAACGAAAGGAAACTGGGCATCGCCGCCGAACCCTTTCGTACCCCCCTTCTTCCCCTAGCATCAATTTATAGTCTATTTTTAGACGAGTTTTTCAGTAATATCCTGCCTCCCTCTCGCTTTTCTTCCCTTTTGTGATTTTTTTTCTCACAGTTCATTAATGATACTTAATTAATTTTAAAATTAACATATTCTTTTATTAGTTCCTGTATAAAAATTATTTCATCCTGAGGACTTTTGCTAATTAATCGGCAAGTTTCATCCCTTCAGATGGACACTAGCAGCTTGCAGGTCAATCTATCATGCAAGACTGGTCAACTTTATCTGATAGCGACCGCATGAGCACCGGCTTTTCCGGTCATCACCGAGTAGCGACACGGTTTCACACTTCAGTACCACATGGTACCACAATCCACCGATGAAGAAGCTATTGATTTGGTATAGCGGAAGCCATGGAACCCTAATTTATTCTCGGTACAACCCGTTGAAATAGCGTAGGGTACTATGACGAACGGAGAACACGTTGAATAACCTGAATAACCTATTCACCACCATCAGAATAGCCTGATCAGTGATCACTGATCACCATTCACCACCTTTTGAATACTAACTTCTGGATACCCTGATTTCCAACCCTGGATACCTATTACCTACCCTAATACCTCGGAGTATTCTGGATACCACCTTAATCCTCTGAATAACGCCCAGATAACCCTGATATCCACCCTCTGAAAACTCTGATCGCCACACTCTGAAATCTGAATACCCCGATTGCCACCCTCTGCCTCTGAATCGCGAAGCTCAAGAAATTCGTAATTATACCAATACCCAAAAGGTCCTAGCAGTCATTATTTACATCAATATCCATCATATCTGGACCTTGCTTTTTATGCTCCCTCGTGCCCTATTCTAAACGAAGCGTCCCCCGCCCATGTTGGTACCCTGTGCTTCCCAGGCGGATGCTCTTGGTTCACAAAAAATGGGTCAGTCATAATTTCATGGCTTATCAAAAGGCTTATCTATGAGTCAGGTGGGAATTAAAACCATCCACTATTGTTGAAAAATTAATGAAACCGATCGAGAAAACGAGGTTGTGCAATTTTGTGATGATCTCAACATGACGTAAAGGAGGAAACTGTCGAATCGATACTGGAGTAACCCATGAGTCGACAGATTATTTAGGCACCAACTTGAAAACTTAGTTCTGGTGGTTTTTCAATTTGGAGATTATGTCTTTTAAATCCTTTACATGTGCACAAATCTCAAATATTGGCCCAAAAAATTCGAAGCTGTATCAATTTTCTACGAATTTGCTCTGCACTGTACCTAGTCCTGGAACCAGTCTTCTTCTCCAAAGTTATGCTTCAAAGAGGAAAAAAAGGGGGGGATCTAGGACCTTCAAAAACCGCTTCTTGGTGGGGGGATGTGAACTCAACAAAAATTCTGCTTAGCTTTTCCTAATTTCATAGATTCTGAAGAAGAAAAAAAATTTTTCACGAGTAAAAATCTTGGCGGTTATAAGTTTATGACCTATCATGATCGCACTGGGAGGATATTGACTTCACCAAAATTCCACGCTCCTTTTGACCTTGCTCGTTCCTCTCTATCCCCGATTATACGTTTTTTTCCCACCGCACCCCGCCTCCTTTACATCCGAACAAAGGAAAACGAAGAACGAAATCGAGATAACGAGAAGATTTCTGCGCTAATTGTAAATTCAAAGGAAAAATCAAGAACCAAACGAACATTTTTTCGGTCTACTAAAATTAGAATAAACTCAACGGAGACGTATACAAATAGCACGCGGAAAAAAAAGGACGTGTGCTACAAATTCGGCCATTTCCGAGAAAAACACGTGCCAGATGTTCGTCTGCAGCTTTGGAGGCAAGAAGGGTGAAAAAGGAATTCATCTAGAAATAAGCTGACTTCAAAAATTTGTAGGTGCTTGTCTATAAATGATTCTTTTTAAAAATTATAAATGAAAATGTACTTACATTCCGGAGTGGTTTGGCGCGGAACGAGTCCCTGATATCGGAGGAGGGCTGCGGGGAAGATCAGCGGACTCGTTTTTTGTTGTAAAGGAGAAGTCCGCGGGTTGGGAACACGAGGGATCTTGAAGCGAGGCGGAGTCACGATCTTATAGACGTCCTGTAGAAGTGGCCTTGCAGGGTTTACCTGCCCAGGTACATACTACGGCGTCCCCCCCCCTTCCCACCCGCGCTGCCGCTGCCCCGCAGGTACATGCCCCTTTGGATCTCATCGATGCCATTGTCCTCTTCGCTTTACTCACTGAAGTCTTTTTTCCCTTGACCATCCGAAGGGGCGAATCGGGGGTAATTCACCAGGTAGGCATCCCCTCCCAACGATTTTTGTGGTAATAACTAGCAATAAAACCAGAGCCCCCACCCACTCAAAAATCTTGACGTTCTTTTGTTTCAAGAGGTGAACAACCAGAGTGCCAAAAATTGATTTATGATCTGTCTAACCAAATTTATTTTATGCATACTTTATTTCTGATTCCACATGCGAATCTGTTGAAAATCTGAGAAACATCCCAAAGAAACAGCTCTTAGATTTCCCTGAAAATTTTTTTATGCACGTTAAAATTATGAAATTTTTTCTTCATGTTGAGAAGCCCAACAGGTTCTGAAAAGGTTCGAGTTACGAAATCTGGAACATCTGTCTCGTCCTTAAGATTCGGTGAAGAAATCGAAAGTGTTCCAATAATTTTTTGTTACGTCGACCTTATCAGAGAAAAACGTCATTATTTATCAGACAATTTTTTGTAACGGAAAGGCGAAGAGGTCATTTTTTTTCCCCCTTTCAAACCGTATTTTCGGGAAAATCCTTGAAGCGCCATGTGCACGACCACGTGCTGAATACAAAAAGCGACCTCAGGTACAAAAGGCCCTTTTGTTTAAATTTGTGAAACTTTTAAAATTTGAAAGTTTTCCATAGTTAATGTTCGAAATCGTCGAATCTTTTTTCCCAAAGAAGGGTCCTGATGAAATTGGGGTAGTAGGGAAAAAAGGGGTCGCCTACCCCAAATCCCATTCTTCTTTTTCGACTATCTGCTCTGAATTTCAACGACTTATCTTTGTAATTCAAACAGTTCGGTTACCTCATATTTTGACATGAAATCCCTCTTCCTCTCTAAATTGTTATCACATTATACGTTTTGCTTTCACGAAAGTTCCTTTTGTTCTCACGAATATTATAAAGTTTACGAGGCCATAAACATTTTCTGGATGTGCGTTAAACCTTTTGGAATGAAGTATTTTACTGCACAAGTTTAATACGTTAAATTTTATTGTGATTTCGATTTATTTGGGTGTGAATATTATAAAAAGTTTAAATAAACGTTTAATGAGGGTTTTCTTGAAGGGAAAAATTACATTCCTGGGAGACCTCCCGTGATTTCAAGAGAGGTTAAGTTAATATCACCTATTATGGGTTAAAATCGTTTTTAGAAATTGACTCCCAGACTATTTTGCTTCATTTTGAAACGATTTCCAGTATCCATTGGAGTTTCATCCTTTTCTTTTTTTAATTCTTGAAGAGTTTACTGAGAAAAGCGACTCTAACCGCATTCTACAAGGTGCTCTTTTTCAAGGTGGGGGACAAAATAATGTCTAGCCTTTGATAGACTGTGGCAGTGAACTATACAAGTGAACAGAAGGCAACACCTTCAAGGACAGCCTCGAGTAGGCGGTCTCAAGACTCCTGCAAATAAACCTTTGAAATAAAAAGATTCGATATGAAACGTGAATTTTATTTTTAAAATTGTCTTCTTTGTCTGATGGATTTCGCAAGGCTGGCATTCAAATCTGGCGGGGCCTCACTTGCCTTTTGTTCTCGGTACAAGTTTTCATCCACCTAGAATACGTGATTGCGGCTCATTCACCTGACGAGGAGTGCAATGCACTTTTCGAAACCCCACTACTTTCAATTCGCTTTTGAACTTTTTGACGAGGCGACCCTCCCGGGGAGAGAGAAAATCGCGGCGGGACTCCCACCCCTCGACCATTGCAAGCATCTGCAGAAAACGTGATTCAGTCGCTATTGTCGTTTCAAGAATCCACCAAAACTAATTTAATTTTAAACACCTGTAGTTCGATTCTCCACGCGTTCAAGTTCAAATCCAAACAATAATTGCATCCTTCGGATCATTGAAAAATGACTGGAGATAAGGCGATGGCCTCCGGCTGGATTTTGTAAAGGGCAGATTCGATTTCGTGTGAAGTACCGCGTGCGGGGACACAAAAATGCTTCAAGCTCGTCTAAATATAGAGGATGGGAACCGGTCTTCGCTATCGTAATACTTAATAAGCGGGTCCTCCGCTCGGGCTTCTGACCCCGCTCGATCTTTTCCCCACCAACGCCAATTTGAGGGGCAACATCTCAAGATCTTGTGTGGGAGTTCGTCGCCCCTAGAGCAACTCATCAGCATATCAAGGGGTGGGGGATAAAAAATGTAATTTTTATGCTTTACGCGATTTTTTTTTTCCTCCACATCGTTATTCCTATCTTGTTTTTTTAATCTTGAATCTACAGAATTTTCGGCCCAAAACACAAGGACATGACTGAAATTGTAACGAAGATTTCTTTCTTCTAAGAGCAACGCACCGAAAAATTTCCATCGGTTTTTCTTTTATCCAGTTTCTCCTTGGTGCATGTCCTCTATAAATTGAGCAGCGTGTGCACCACGATCTTCTTGGCTTCGTGGAAAGAGTGATCCTTTCCGTATAAGCTGAAAAACAGCAAAGGCTCCATAGTCTCTACTAGTAGATTAGGTTGATATGTGCTGCAGAAAAGATTCATCCACTTCAACGAAAACAGCATGGTCGCATGAAGTTTCTGCCATCAAGGGTGCCACTCCTTCAGATTTTTTTCTTAAAACTACACTTTCTGAAAACCTTTTCAGTAGTTTTCTTCTTGTTCAATGCCACATAGGAGTTCTACCTCCAATTTTCCCAAATGGTGCAGTAGTGGACTGCTTATATTATGGCCCCTCAGCCTCTGCCTAAATGAATTGTGCAACACGATATTCTTAGCCTCGTGGAAAGAAGAGTTCCTGTTCCAATCAACTGAATTGCTGCGAAAAGATACTAAATACTACTAGGACACTGGAGTACCAAAGTGTCGCCTAAGACCTGTCTGGCTGTCTATAGTCTATTAATTCACTAGGTTGATATGTAGGTATGTCCTGTAGGAGGATTCCTCCACTTCTATCAAAACTGAGTGGTCGCATGAAGTTTCTAGGCCATCTAAGGGCGGAAGCAATCCAGTAAAGATTTCGATTTTTGCCACAATAATCAAACTTGAGATCTTCCAAGGAAAGGTGACAGGGTCTTTTTATTTATAAACGTTACGAGATTTCTATTGAATAAGAACAGAGGGGGTTATATAATAAGTTTTGGAGGGCGACGATATTTTTGGAATGGTCTTTCCCTTCCAAGGTTAGCGTACTCCGATGGACCTAAACGACCGGCGAATTCTGTCCGAATTAAAAAAATTACGATTATCTCTTTTCAAGACAAGGCGGCGTTTAACGAAAAAGAACGCCCTCGCTTCCCTCCAACAACTTCGTCGATATTCATGGACAATTAACCTTTTCAAATTATAATTATTAGACGCTAATTTTCATATAAAATGTTGTAATCTAACAATTTTTATTATAAAAATTGTTACTTTTGTAAACTTTTCTTTTTTTTAGTGCTCAGGATGACCATTATAGGAAAGACGGCTTCTGCTTGGATTCTAGTAAGGCATGGCTAAGATAATGGACTTAAATCACTTTTTATGAACTATAAAAGGAACTGGTAGCCGGTCGGACTGGATGAGGCGGGAATGTAAAAGTGCAAATAAAAACGATGTAGAAGAGAAAAGAGGAGGGTTGCGAGTTCGAAGTAATGGCAAAAAAGTGTACGACTAATTGAACACAAAAAGTCTAAAAAAAGGACTTTTTTTCTAATTCAAAACGCGATGAGAGTTTTAAAAAGTGTTCGGATCGAGTTGGCGGTCGAAAAGGAAATCGTACGAGATAATGAACTTCTTGGCCTTCCCTTGACGGTCACGAGCGTTCTAACAATGGCCCTTGAATTTGGGATCTCACCGTGGACGTTTAATTTCATTATCGCTTTTTCCTTCTTACCACCTCCAATTTTTTTGGGTTCGCGAATTTCGTTCATTTTTTTAATGCTTAGCCTTCAAAAAGATTGGATGGAAAACACATCATAGAAATGATTTGTTGTGAAGTAATGTGTAATGTTTCCTGCGCGTTTTCTTTGTGTTGACACTAGCATCTTTTCCTGTCGCTTTGAGGTGGGAAATTTGACAAATGGTTTCCTTCAATTGGTAAGCGTGGTAGTCGAGCGGTATCTTCGAGAGCAACCAAGAGCGAGCCAAAGGTGTGAAAAAATTAGACACTGATAAAAGATTCTTTTAATTACACAAACTTTAAACTTCAAAATATAAAACGAACTAATTAATTTAAACTTGAAATTACTTTAAATTCAGATTTCCCTTTCTCGACAATATTTATTAAAGTTAATCTGAACTTTACAAACAAACAATTTAAAATTCTCTCTTGCAAAATTTATATTAATGGAACTCTCGACATTAATCTTTCAAATAACAAAACTTTAAAGAATCTTTTCTTTCTACAAAAGTCGTCTCTGACCTTGTCTTCTCAATCTGAGGATTTCTCTTCTTGGCGGTTGAGTCTAGGGCGAAAGCTGATCGACATCTATTGGGACGACTAGGGCTGCCAGCGACGTTGGAAATTGGATCTCTTTACTCCAAGGATTCGACAATTTTCTTCTACGAGCTGCTCGTCTCCTGTCTCCAAAGTGATAGATTCGACGTTATACCTTCCCGACTTCTAAACCGATTATTCTGAAACAAATCTTAAACGAGACAACAGGTACCGAAGGACCATCCTACTATTCCTAACCGGGAGCTCAACTCGACATTCAACCGTGGCCCAAGCGCTACCAAGGCGTGGTAGTGTGAACAGTGGTTGAAGACTGAGGAGCACGCACCCGCCAATCGGATACCAACCGGGCCCAAAGCGCTACCTGAGGCAAGGTAGTGTGAACGTTGGATGGTTCTTCAAGGCGTAAGGGATAGAAGGAAATATGGCGTGACGCAAAGGTCGCTCTTTATCTCCAGCAGTCGTTAGAACAACTGTGGTCCGCAAGCCAGGTCAACTTCGGGAGAACTCCTTCGTTCTCGGGATCGGACACAAATAGTGTCCAGCCTGTGTCTGATCTTTTGGCGTTCCCTAGACGTACTTAAGAAATCACGTGAAAAGTGACGTGTCGGGACTCTTTGCATCAAATATCTTAATTAACTTTTACACATTAACTTTGCGTCTACAACGACTTGAAAACATCTTAATTACATTAATCTTAATAGGTTAAACCACCTTTGACAATTTAAATCATTATACAAAATCTTTAATTAAACATTTTAATCTTCAAAGAATTTGAAAATATAACGTGGCGGTTCGCCGCTCGCAGCGTTGGAGGCGGCCGCCCTTTTATGAAAACAACTGGCGGGGCTAAAATGGGGATCCAAAATCGTTACAATGCCCCCTCCCCTCTAGACCGTCGCCCCGACGGTACCTACAAAAATTGTACCTCTAGGCTAGACGTCACAAAAAAAATTTTAAATTACAAAAAAATAAAACAAATCGGTCGAAGTAAAACAATTCGACCATAAACTTAACCCTTTTAATTTTTGCACCATTTAAGCAATTAACTGATAGACAACTGTCTCGATTAAAATTTAACTTCTCATATCTATTGAAATTCCTCATAAAACTTAAATCTTTGACGATTGATATATCAAACAAAAACTTTACAAAACTATAAAAAAAATACTAAACGAACAATACAAACAAACAATTCGACAAAAAAAATTTTTAAACAAAACAAGTTTCAAAAAAATTCCAAGTTCCCACCTTTAACAGAAATGGGAAGGAGAGGAAGTGGCGCGTTTCCGTAGACCGAGTTCGATTTCCTTTTTTCCGAATGAAAATGAGTCCGATTCCGAATGGACATCTCTTTGTATGGTTCCTTGTAGTGTCCTATCCTGACGACATTAACGTTCGGGGAACCTTTCGGCGGCTTTCCAACTTCCGGAGACATTAGGGGCCTTCGATCTTCGAAGTGTCCGTCTTTATACGGATGAAGTCGCGATGCTGTTCCGTCACATGTCGATTCTGCGACATTTCGATTTCTTCTCTTCCTTTGACGTCGTCCACGTCGGTTTTTGATAGGCTTCTCCTGCCTTCGTTCTGTCTTCTTTTCTAACTGCTGGTGCAGACTCGTTTCTTCTCTGCGAAGCTCGTCTTCCATTCTGCGAATTTCTATTTCCTTTTGGCGAATCATTTCTTTTTTTCTTCTGAGTTCTTCTTCTCCGAGAAGCTCTTCTTTTCGTCGAAGTATCATCGCTTTCTTTTGGCGGAGGACATTCATTTTTCGGTCCAATTCCTGAAGAATTTCTTCCGTTCGACTAAGTTCGTCGTCTCGATGGCGAAGCACGTCCTTATTTTCGTAATTTAGTTTCGATAAATCGTCTTCTTGTTCCGAGTTCAAGCGAATATTTACGGTGTTCACCCGGTATTCATTCTGCCTGGTCGTTCGGTCAAAATTTGGTCGATCATTGACCTGCCGGTCGCGTCTATCAGATCGTCGAGATCGTTCGGATTCGTCGACTTCTCTTTCGTCTGTAGTCTCATTTAATCGTACCCACATGCGGCATTCTCGTTCTTCATGGTCGTTACGACCACAGTAATCGCACAATTTCTTTTGGCCCATCAGTAGTACGTTGCAATTGATTGGAAAGTGGTCCCATTTTCCACAAAATCGACATGCCTTTCTCGGAGCTGTGACGTTCTCTCTTGGTGTGTCGTCATTCCGATTCTTTTGCCGTCTATCCCGACATTTGCTGGCGTAATGTCCAGTTTTACCGCAATTGTAGCATACTGAGGGTTTATCTGAATCGTTTGCCTTGACTGCGCAAACATCCCGCTCTTCTGGGGTTGCGTCTTTTTCTCGCATTATCTCTTCTAGTTCTTCCGCTCTTTTTAGCGCGTCTTCTAAAGTGGCGTGGCTGCTGGCCGCGAGGTAAGGAGTTATTTTCGGAATTCCGCGTACGAATGCCTTCATTGCAAATTTGTTCACGTTATTTCGAATTTGGTCGTTCGCGATTGTTCCTTCCTGAATCGTGAGGGCTTGCCTAGCTAACGCCTTAACCCTTTCCGCGAAATCTCTTAACGACTCGCCTTCTTTTAACTTCGCGGACCAAAGTTTTCTCGTCGCGTCCACGGGATCTTCTCGTTTAAAGTGATTTAATAGTCCGGTTTTTAACGTCTCATAGGGAGTGTCTCCTTCGCAGAGCTCCAGATTTTCGTAAACGAACGTTTGGGCCTTCCCTTTCATTTTCATCTTTAACAGTTTGGCTTTGGCTGCGCTTGAAAGGTGTCCCGCGTGGTCTTCGAATCCGATGAAGAAGTGCGATATTGGGAAAGTTTCGGCTTTTTCGGGGTTCCATGGTTCGATTAGCGACATTAAACTAATCGGGATTTCGTCTGGGTTCGGTTGTGCTGGGGGATTTTGCCCAACCCCTTCTAAAACTTGGGAAAACCTAGCAATAAATTCGTCCATGTTGGTAAAATTTTGATCTTCGGGCGTGACTTTTTTGGGGTTTTTCGGCATAAGGGGTCCTATCCAAAAACTACTTGAGGAACCTCAATAGAAACTTCTAAATAAAATGCTGAAAACTTCAAAAAACAAAAAAAAACTTCATGCATAAATCGTGCAAAATGAAAAAATGTCAATCTCTTTTCACCACGTCTTTGGCTGCTTGGCTGGGTACTTTAAAATTAAATTTTAACTAATCCCACTCGCTGGTCACCATTGTAATCTTTTCCCTTTTTGACCAATCCTCCTTTGAGGTGGGAAATTTGACAATGGTTTCCTTCAATTGGTAAGCGTGGCAGTCGAGCGGTATCTTCGAGAGCAACCAAGAGCGAGCCAAAGGTGTGAAAAAATTAGACACTTGATAAAGATTCTTGTAATTAACATAAACTTAAACTTTAATACAAATAAAAAACGAACTAATTAATTTTAACTTGAAATTACTTTAAATTCAGATTTCCCTTTCTCGACAATATTTATTAAAGTTGATCTGAATTTCACAAACAAACAATTTAAAATTCTCTCTTGCAAAATTTATATTAATGGAACTCTCGACATTAATCTTTCAAATAACAAAACTTTAAAGAATCTTTTCTTTCTACAAAAGTCGTCTCTGACCTTGTCTTCTCAATCTGAGGATTTCTCTTCTTGGCGGTTGAGTCTAGGGCGAAAGCTGATCGACATCTATTGGGACGACTAGGGCTGCCAGCGACGTTGGAAATTGGATCTCTTTACTCCAAGGATTCGACAATTTTCTTCTACGAGCTGCTCGTCTCCTGTCTCCAAAGTGATAGATTCGACGTTATACCTTCCCGACTTCTAAACCGATTATTCTGAAACAAATCTTAAACGAGACAACAGGTACCGAAGGACCATCCTAATATTCCTAACCGGGAGCTCAACTCGACATTCAACCGTGGCCCAAGCGCTACCAAGGCGTGGTAGTGTGAACAGTGGTTGAAGACTGAGGAGCACGCACCCGCCAATCGGATACCAACCGGGCCCAAAGCGCTACCTGAGGCAAGGTAGTGTGAACGTTGGATGGTTCCTCAAGGCGTAAGGGATAGAAGGAAATATGGCGTGACGCAAAGGTCGCTCTTTATCTCCAGCAGCCGTAAGAACGACTGTGGTCCGCAAGCCAGGTCAACTTCGGGAGAACTCCTTCGTTCTCGGGATCGGACACAAATAGTGTCCAGCCTGTTTCTGATCTTTT